>OX465094.1:14391174-14626174 GCA_949987625.1 Chalcis sispes
TCGTAAACAAAAACAATTTCAATTCCTTCAATAAATCTTCAAACCAACGCGTGAAATTCGCAGAACCAAAACCTACGCTTAACGATTAAAATGATCAAAAGGTAAAACACGAGATTTAAAAAAAAAAAATAAATGAAAATTCTAACCGTTACATTATCCTCGAAGACGCAACGAAAATCTTCCACAACGTAGTCGTATCCTCGTATAGCAAATGCGATAAACGAAAGCTTATACAAGGCAAAACGCGCACGAGGAGAAATTAAAGAAAACAAAAGCAATCGTCTCTTTCCCTCTCGACATCCGGAATCGTCGCGCGTCAAGTTACACCGCGCAGAACAACGAGAAAGTAGTCAAACTCCGCCTTCTCTCTCTCTCTCTCTCTCTATCTATCTCAACCGATTTATGACGACGCAGTCAAACGTTCCTATACATATTTTTATTCTCGTGTACGCATGTCCTCTCTCTCTCTTTCTCTCTCTCTCTCTCTCTATCTCTTTCTCTCGGTGTTTTTCCCGCCCGGTATAACCCTATACGACAATAGACGGCGGCGGCATCATCGACGCGTATACGTGTCCCTAGGCGGTCGCGTTTCCGCATTCTGTCGTATCTTGTTTCTGGGCCTTTGCACCGCGGTCCCTATGTATGTACGCAGATCCCATTGTAAACGCAAATATGTAAAAGAGTTACGCGAGAGTTAGACGAGTCTCTCGGGCCCCTCGATTTATTTCCATTCTACTTCTCTCTATCTTTGCGTCGTGCTTTTCAACTGTTTTTTTTTTTTTTTTTTTTTTTTTTTTTTATTTTGAATTTTTTTTTGGGTTCTCTTTTTTTTAATTTTTTAGGATTGTACGGAAGGAAATTTTATTGTCCCTTAGCTTTTGATATTAATGTTGGTACTATTATACTTATATACTTTTGGTAGTATTGAGTACTAATGCGGATGGGAGAAAAAAGTTACATTTTTCTTTTTCATAAGTTTCCCATTCGTTGTGATATTTCAATCGGAATCAATGCGTGGAAATATAAAAATTGTCAAAAAAAAAAAAAAAAAAATTATAAAACCAATCAACACGATTGTATCGTTTGCGCAAATTTAAAAAAAAAACAAAAGAAATTACTTTTCGATATTTGGTTCAATTATTAAAAACGTGATAAAAATATCGAGCGGACATCATCGATATAAAAGCTCTTCTTGATGTACAAAATCAAGCGAATGGCAATTTGATAAATATTTCATTGTATATGAAGTATACATCTAATAAAAGAGAAAATCTATCGTTACAAAACTAACGTTCGTTTTGAATGAAATCGTTGCATAATATTTCTCTATTTTGGATACAAAACTCATCGTAACTATAGTATATCGTATAAAGTGACAATCGATTTTTACCTTCGCAATTATTCGTATTATTTCTTTATAATTTATTTTCTTACGTTACAAATAACAAAAGAACGAGCCTTTCTTTGCTGCATCATTGAACATCGACAATGTCGTGTAATATACAACCATGACTTCTTAATTGGCGTTAAATTCAAATTAAATATTGATTATTACTTTTATTCATAAATAAGCTATTCATTTCAAACACTTGTTCATAAAACGAGCTTAAATTTACTATTGACTCGTTAACTTAACGCTAGATCTTTGTTTCGTTTTATAAATCGAAATGATGAATTTATTATTTATCAAAAATATTTGTTTGTTAAATTATACGCACTTTTTATTTTTAAATTTATCAAAAAGGTCTTTCCGATCGCGCGTTCTAAACAATTTCAAAATTCAAACTCTTATACTATACTTGCAGTATTTATGATTTATACGACCGAAAACGTACAACTGCACGCATAATGTTCAAATGTATATCTAAAATCAATTGTTGATTCAACGTAATATCTTACCCACAAACGTCAACGATGTTCGCTCAATTCGATAAGTTAAAGTGTTTAAGGGTTAAAATTTTAACGATAAAACAAATACATGTGCGGAGAAAATTTCTGTTTTGATTTTTACCTTTAATAAGTATATATACATCCTCTTATTTTTCGCATGTATCAGCAGCTATAATATACTCGTACGCATAGACACGAGGCCGAGGATGAATTGCAACCGTCGTATTCTTTATTGAGAATGACGCTTAATTATGATGTAAAAAAATAATTTATTGTTTTGTATTACCATCTAGCTAAAACGATAATTTCAAAATTATCATCGATAATATTAACTTAATCGTAATGCTCGAAAATTTTACGACGATCGTATATAGCTTAAAAATTAAGTAACAACAACGAAATAAATAAATATTTTACTTTATTTCTCGTGTAATAATGAAAAACTTAAACTTATAAAGAACGTATTTTTACTCTTTTAATTTTAAAAATAATTTCAACTTGTATTTAATTTCTTGTTTATTCGTCAATCCTTTAAAAAAAAAAAAAAAATTATTTTGAAATGTAAAATATCGTTTAAAATTTTTTTCAACATTAAAAATAACAATTTTTTTCATTTTTGTTTTTCATCCTTCCAATTCATCATTCTAAAAATAAATAATTTCGTTAACGCACGAAGCGAATAAAACTTTTATATCAGATATACGCGAAAATATTTTAAAGAAAAGTTTAACGTATCAGCATGAAGCTTAGTATCTTTTATTACGCTGTGTGAACGTCAGCTGCTTACATTGTATTCGCTCGCCATTTGTCTCTCGCATTATCAGCCGGTATAGGATTAACAAGATAAAAAATAAAAGTATACTTACTCATTGCTGAAATTTCTTTTTTCCTTTTTTCTTGTATAAAAATTATTATAAATTTTCTATGGATTTTAAACAAATTATAGTAATTTTGAAAAACATTTTTCTCAAGTAACGTTATTATAACAAGCAAATAAATCAACTAATATTTTAGATATTTTTTAAAAATATGACACCAGCAATGTTATATGTAATCCTATATAGAAATTCGTCTTATCAATTTTTTTTTTTTTTTTTTTTTTTTTTTTTGATAAATTACGTATAAAAGAAAAATTTATCTTCGCTTACATATTTATAAATTTTTATCAAAAAATAATATTTAACAGCGTTTAACACATTTACCGCTATTTTAATAAAAAATTTCGTTAAAAGAAGAAGGAAGAGAGAATAAGTAAAGGACCACGACTACCTTAAATTACCATCTTATCGGCAATAATTAAAAAAATTTCCGATACACCTTAAATAGCTTATATTCCAAAGCTCGCTATCTCAGAAAAAAAAAAAAAAAAAAAAAAAAAAAAAGTAAAAAAAATATCGCTGCCCTGCGCAGCCTCTCGCCGCGCAAAACTCGCAAAAACCGTTCGTTACGCACATATGTATATATACGTAAGACCGATTTATCCCGATAATGTACTCACCGAATTTACCGTTGAAAGACGGTACACGCGTGCACGCAATTATATGCCGCAACGAGAAAGAGAAAGAGAGAGAGAGAGAGAGAGAGGGGGGGGGGGGAGTTGTTCGGTAAAATTAACAAGACCGCAAAAGACGAGGAGAGGAAAAAACATAGTGTCAAAGAGGCGCGCGGTAGGCAATGAAAGAAAGAAAGAAAAAGTAAAGATGTACAAATAGCATCGATAACCTCTTGTGCTGTTCCTTTAACGTTTTACCTTACAAAGAGTACATACCGCGTAACGTTACGTATAAAACCTGTAAACACACACGTACACACACAATTGCGCTCTCTGTCTCACTTTTTATCTCTATCTCTCTCTTTCTTTAACTTCGCACGCGACACGCGTATATATATATAAATACATACATACATATATATATATATATATATATCTTATGGGAGGAGGAGGGCCAGTCTCGCGCGTATTTCAGAATCTCAAACGCGCCGCAGGATACATCGAGAGCTCGAGCTTTCGGAATGGGAGAACGAGAGAGCGGTCATAAGTCGTCGCTGAGTCGTTGTGTATCTGGGTTTATATAATATATATATATATATACACACGAGCATGCGTGCAAGCGGAAAAATAGCAAGAGAGAGAAAGAAACTTAAAAGGGATCGGCCGCGCACCAGAAATGTCGCGTGCTTTTTTAACCTTATCTCTTTATTCCTTCTTTTGCTCGACATATTCTGTCTCTCTCTCTCTCCTTCTTTCCCTTTTCCTTTTTCTTTATCTTTTCATGATTCGCGGTGTTTGCATTTTCAATATACCGTTAAACATAACTTGAAGCTTTTAATTTATATATATTGAATTTCTTTAATTAAAAAATAAAAAAGGAAAAAAAATGAACATTAATGTTTAAGAATTGATTTGAATGCAACTCATTTCGAAATAAAGAGTATGTAATTACTTCAAAGGTAAATGACAGATATTTTCATGACGTCTTCAAGTTTTTACAACTTTTACAACAATATTAGTTATTAAATAATTAGTTATAAATCTGAATTGTTTTTGAATTTCAATTGAATTAAGTGTGCCATGCACTAGTCACACGCACTATTCACTTATAAAAATATTTATATTTTTTATCGATCAGACATCTATTATAAAATTTGAAATCGCAAGATGTCAAATAATAGAAAATGCTTATTTGAATTATTGTAAATTGTGAAGAAAAAAAACGCAATATATATGTGTGTGTGTGTGCGTGAGTGCGTGCGTGCGCGCGCGCATGTGTGTGTGTGCGTTTTTATAATTACAAAATTGAATCGAGAACTTACCATCCATTCTGATTTAAGTAGAAACTGACTTTATATAGTCAGACAATGCAATTCGTACCGTTACAATATACCAAAATTTTTTACGACAAATGAACCCAAAACAAATAAAAAAAGGAAAATAAACGTAAAACATCATTCATAATTTCCAATCGCATTATTCACATCGCGCGTAATCATTATTAAATCCATTCGGTAAACGGGAACGCGGATAGGCTTACGACGCGCGATTAAAAAAAAAAACAAAACGATATAATCGCCGTCCTGATAAACCTATTAGATTGGACGAATAATTACTTAACGCTTGTGCGATCGACTCGCGTCATCGTATGCGTATAACATTTTTTTTTTACAATCGGTAACTTTTTTTTCGTAGGCGCAAAACTTTAATCGAGCTTTAATAGTTTAACTTTTTCCCGTCCATTGTTTGCGTATTACGTTTTATTTTAAAACCACTTTTGTCTTTTTTTTTATTTGCGTAAGCTTAGATATGCAACTGTTTTATTGACCAAATTGTATGATCGTATATTTCGACAGTTTTTTTTTTGTTTTATGCGATGTAAGAAAGGATTTATTACGTATATATACATATGAATTTTTTATAGATTCTTTATTGATTTTCTATAAATAATTAAATTAATCAATTTTTATTATCGTCACTCGAATTTTTTAAATTCAAAACAATAATTTACAGAACGATTCGTTATAAAATGATGGAATAAAATAATTTCTGGTTCGATAAGAACTTAAACGTGTTGCATTCAATCAAACTTGTTTTGATTATTTTTCGCACCGATCGATTTTATAATCATAGGAAAACACGCGAAAGCATACTAAATTAAACCCGTACAACCCGTATAATTACCAAAAAAAAAAAAAAAAAAGTAATTCATTATAACACTGGATCAACGCAACGTTATCAATTTCCATTTTAATCAATCTCTCAAACAAAGTTAAACCAGCCCTCGTTTCACAAGCGCGCAACGACAACACAACATCGCTTAACGATTAAAATCAGGCGCGATCTTTCGCTCGCGTCTTTCCCTCGTTAAAATCTCGTTTCTCGCGAAAATCTCTCAACGTCGCTCGTATGCATAAATACGTGTAATGTAAATTATTTTAAATCGCGTTAAACGTTAACACGCGTTTTTATTATTCAACAAAAATGGCACGTTGCGACGATACGACGATTCGTTGTAACGATTGCTCAATACTTATATATAAGCTAGTAAAAATTTTTCGTAAGCTATGAATCCTTCCGTGTAAAGTGAAAACGCACGCGCGTATTTTATTATGAGAAAGTATAATTAACAAACGATCTCTTTTCTCTCTCTCTCTCTCTCTCTCTCTCTCTCTCTCTCTTTCTGTCTCTTTTCTAGTTAGGTGATATAATTTAACGCGTAAGATCGAGCCTCGAGAAGTTGCGATTACGGCTAACGAATTTCATGCACTGCGTCGCAAGTAAAGTCAAAAGTGTGCATTACGCGCTCTCGTAAATATCAACGCGTATCTCTATCTTTCTCCATTTCAATACCGCTTGTAAATCTTTTCACCTACCATTAACGTATATCTGTATCGGTGCTTTTGACAATCGGTGCCCGTGTCTTAACGCTCATCGATTTTTACGCGAAATAAGCGCCGCCGGTATATATACGAGGCGCGAGAGTTTAACAGTCGATGACGTTTATTTGCCGGTTACGTTATTTTCGATTATTTGTTACGTACATAAATTTTCTTTGTGTATATGCGAACGGTAAAACATATTTGCGATAATACTGGGATTGCCATGATTTTTTTTTTTGCTTTTATTCGTGCGCGTGTTTATTTATAATAATTAAAATATTGTTTGGCATTGCGAAATTTATCTTTGCTTTTATAATTACGCTTGAATTATATCGGTATATATAAGCTTTAATGGACTATGCGATAAATAAACGATTTGGTATAGTAACGATTCGACTACTATTGGTCAGCGCAACATTTTGATGAATGTGTGATTAATCTTTCGAACATATTCCTTTTCATTTTTTTTCTTTATATCTTCTTTTTTTTTTTTTGCGTAACGTTATGTTACATCGACACAGCAAACGTGAATCATGGGATATCGTACGAGAAGAGAGAGAGAGAGAGAGAGAGAGAGAGATAATTGTTCATACACGAATATTAATCAACACGAGTAATCGTGAGTAATATAGTAGGCGCTTTTTACCAACGTCTGTATATATGACATAATTAATCACGCAATTTTTTTTTTTTTTTTTTTTTCGTATCACGAGTTGCCCCGCGTTATTTCTTCGTCGTATTGATTATTTGAATAAAATTTTTCAGCATCTCGCGTTACTTTATGCTTCTATAAACGCGAGAGAATCATCGATGTATAAATAGCGCGAAAGAAGTAACGTTTTATCGTTAAACTTTATCATCGAAAATGAAAACGATAAATCCATTAACGTTTTAACTAATCGAGGGTGAAATATACTAAAAAATGTAATAATAACTAAAACAAAGAGCGAGTAAGTAGCGAGGGTTTATTAAAAACGTCGGCCCACATCGTGAACATAACGAAAGGAAAATCGCATTCCCACATTTATCATTCAAGCGTATGGCTAATAGTTCGAAAGCGCCATTAGTCTATCCCACATATATCTCTCACGCGTTGGGCTTTCCTCTATCATTTGCGATCGTATACGTTATACGTAATGCATGTACACGTCCGACTGGTAGTAGTACTAGTTTTCTTTATACACCACCCGTTCACGATTAAAACGTAAACGTAACGTTAAAAAAGCTACGTTTATTTCCTTCAATTTATTGTAATCGGCGCTTGTGCTCGGGAGTTATTTCGTTAGTTTCGCATTGTCCGACAAACTCAAACTTCGTCGAATTTAAATCATTATTGCCGAGACTTTATATGGTTCGAGATGCGTTTGTGTACAATAGAGCGAATTTAATGTACATACACGTGAACATGGCGCGCGTAATGCACTTAGTAGTGCAGAGAATTTTAGAATAACTTATTGGTAGAATTTAACTTTGTATATATTGTTTTTTTTTCTTTTCTTCTTTTCTTGTATAAAATTAAATTACAAGATGAATAAAAAGTTCATGAACGATCAAACGTTTAGATTCTCGTCGTACTTTACTTTTTCTTTGAAATATTTTCTAAAAAAAATTAGACATTTTATAAAATTTTTCCTTTTTAAATTGTCAACCGGCATAAATAATTTACACCGACGTAATGTAAACGAAAAAAAAAAAAAAAAAAAAATGTCGCATCGTTAAATTTATAGAAACATGTTTAACGCGCGTTAAGGATTAAATCATAAATCGAATTACAATATCATCGTTGTCGCAACGAGCGAAAATTAAAATCTGTCTCTCACGTATCATTCAAAGGTAGAAGTTAAATTAAAATGAGCATTTATAATTTTAATAAATGAAGATGAAGAAAACGATTATATACCGACATTTAAATTGTTACGTTCTACTTTCTGATTTGATATTCACTTTAATTTAAATTGTTCGACGATATTACAAAATTCATTTTGATTCGTTTTACAGATAAAAATTAATTAACTTTAATCATAATTTGAGAGAGCGAAATTAGATGTGAACGAATATTGCATAAATAATTGCTGTGAAAAGTTTTTTTCTTCGTGTACCTGCGCGCTTACACAGATTCCGAAAGTTTTATTTAATCCCACGAAAACATTTTATTTTTTTTTTTTTTTTCATTTTCTTAAGAATGAAATTTAAATTCCTTCATATATATGTATATCAGCATGTAGTTTACACACCTTCGAACAAACAAGAATTACGTGTATGTAATTGAATATAAGTACATAAATTATTCATTGAATTTATTTAATATTTTTAAAAATAATAAAACGCACACCGTTAGATAAAATTCAATATTTCATATCAAATATAACGGCGTTTATTTGATAATTTTTTAAATTCTGACAATATTTTAAAAAATCGAAATAATAATAAATCGAATAAAAAACGATAACGAAAATCAATGCACGTCTATATTTCAAATTTCCTTAGCTCAACAACATTTATAAATTTCTCCACAAATTATAAAATCCACCCTCTTAATCCTTGGTACGAAAAACAAAAATCAAAAAAAAGAAGAAAAAAAAGAAAGGAAAGAGATAAAAAAAAAAAAAAAAAAAAAAAAAATTCCGTTTAATAAAATCTCGAGCGCGCTCGTAAAGAAACGATTCTCTCGCGTAGATAACCGCGCGCTCGTACGCAAAAAAAAAAAAAGAAAAAAGAGAAAAGAAAGTCCCCTTAATAGAGAACACAAGAGAATAAACTCCGTTGCCAAAGGGAGGATGTAAGATATAATACAAGTTAGACGGTGGTGGTATGTATATATAGCTACAAGGTCGAGGAAATTTCGAAACGTTTAAGGAGAGGCTCTTCTTTATTATATACGCGTACATATATAAACCATAGTCGCGACGGCGCGTATCGGCGCGGGATCATTCGATCTCTTCTCTCTCTCTCTCTCTTTCTCTCTCTCTTTTTCTATCTCTGATGGCGCCAGTGTATTACAAGTACGTCGGCACGTGCGCACGAGCGCGTTTCGATAGCTATACACTAATTGTTACCTTTGCGCGTTTTCGAGCCTCCTTTATCGTTGTTATGACCGCGTTGCATCTTGAAAGAATGAACCTCGTAAGTGTATACAAAAATAGACGACTTTTTTTTTTTTTTTTTTTTTTTTTTTTTTTTCCTTTTTTCCTTTTTTTCAACGGGCTGGTTTGGGGTTATTATTAGTATTTTTATTTTTGGAGGCTGGAAATATTAGAAACGTCGAGGTATCGAAAATTAAAATCGATTAATTTCTTTGCCGTTTAGGTTTATCGGATTTTCGAGAATCGTTTAACGCTTGGCTTTATTAAAAAATTATTAAATTTTAACAAAATATTCGACTAGTTTGAAAAAAGTCGATCAAAAATAAATTTATTATCTCAAACAAAATACAAAAAATTATAAAAAGCTCGCACGTTCTTATTAAGCAGCGATTTTTTTTTAAATATAAGGAAGCATTAATTAATTTAAAATATTTAATTGTACAAATAAATTTTCCAATTTAATATTATGTCAAATTAATTATTAAATTTTATTTTAATAATAATCAGGCCAATTTATTTTCAAAGTCGATAAAATACCTATGTAAATAAAATAAATAGTTTAATTAAAATTTTCTACCAATGTACTTTGATAAAATAAATTTAATAAACTAGTTAATCAATATTACATTTTTTTATTATTGTAAGCTTGCCAAGTTGCTTATTAAATTAAGACCTACTTGTTCTGCAACAATTTTATACAGTCGTTATTCTGCTTATTAAATATTTTCATAATTGGTATAATTAAAATCAAATAAATCAATGAGAAAATTATCTATTTAATATACGTATAAAAAAAAAAAAAAAATTCTTTATATAGTACCAAACAAAATTTCTTAACGAATGATGTATATTTAAAAAAAAAAAAAGTAATTTAACACAAAACAGTAGATCTTTACTTTTATGTTAACAACAATCAGATGTTATAATTCACTAAAACTATGCGGCAAAATTTTTTATCTCAATAATTCATAACTGCATTCGGCATTTTTCGCGATTTAGCAGCATCCACCAATCAAAATTTACCTGAACCCTATAAACATTCACACTCAACAAAAGTATTTTGTTCATCGTTTTTTATTATTATTTTTTTTTTTTTTTTTTTTTTTTTTTTCAAACAGTTTCGACGTTTCGGTCGGAAATTAGCGTCTGACGGTGTCGATTGTATGTATTACTTATTTAGTTGTCTTTGTCAACGTCTCGCAGTCACGTATGATGATGCAGTTGTTATCGGATAGCTACTATCAAATTTACTTTTCTTCTTTATTTACTTTCGTTTTTACTCTTCGAGAAAAGTTACGACTGGCTTGTAATAATCTTTTCTCTTTTTCTATCGTCATCGAAAGTAACAGTCAATGCTGAACTGCTTCGGAACAATTTTCGCTTATCGTTAAGCTTGGTAAAAAATATTTGCAAGGGAAAATGATGAAGAGGAAAAAAATGTTTAGCAATAATTGAATATATTTTTAGTTTAAGACTTTAAGTGTTAAAATATTAAATTAATAATTACAAATTTTATTTGAAATAAATCTTTTAAAGTTATTTACATTTGTCTAAAATAAAATTAACACGAATCTATTGTATCGTCATTTTATAGAAATAATCTCATTTTCTTTTTTTTAAATAAATTTTTATTTCCACAATTTTTAAAACATCCCACTCGATATAGTATCGGATAATAAAACTTTTACCTAGACATATTTATAGTTTCGATTTTTTAAATTTCTTAAAAAAAAAAAAAAAACAAAAAAAGAATGAAAGAAAGCAAAGAAAGTCTTCACGAAGTAAACAACAAAGGAGAAAATAATTCATCAAAGCCAAAATGACAATTCGATTTCCATCTCTCATACCATGAAAAGAAAGCGACGAAATAATCAAAAGCACGAAAGCACGAATTTACAAAGAAAAAAAAAAAAAAAAAAAAAAAAAGAAAAAAAAACAAGAATACAGGACAGCTGCACAAACAACACGAGACTCCCGAAAGATTTCGTGCGCTTCGGATGACGACGTAGAAGTGTATACGTATACGTGCAACATCTCGCACGTATAAACACTTTCTATTATACACGAGGTTTCTCATCCGTCGCATTTGAACCATTAACGGCTATCGGCGGTTCACCGAACGACTTACTCGTGTTAGATGAGGATTAAATGTCACGTATTATTTGCCTGTATGTATGCGGATACGTTACACGTACACGTGTGCGCCTCGTCTAAACTTCCTTCCCAAAGAGAAACATCGGAAAGTTTCGTGAGCTCTCCCCCCTCCTCCTCTTCTCCATGATGTCTTTCTACTTTCGTCGTGCAAAATTTTAAGATAGAAAGCAACGCCGTTACACTTGTAACTGCCATTTTTTAATATATAACCGTTTGAATTTTTCCCCGATTTTCTTCCTTTTTTTTTTTTTTTTTTTTTTTTTTTTTTTTTTTTTTTTTTTTTTTTTTTTTTTTTTTTTTGTACTCGAATTTGAATTTTTTCCTCGCCTCGTAGCTAGAGAAATCTATTTTGAAATCTAATACTCGTTTCGAGGCCGAGCTATCGGTTATACGCGAATCGAGTGTAAGTTCGTCGCACGGATGCGGAACTTAAACTTTTGCATATATTTCGGAGAAACGGATGTTGGAAAAATTTAATCGAACGGATCGAGGTGTGGAAAGAGATAAAGCAGATAAAGAAATGTTTATAGAAAGAAGGAGAGAAAGAGAGAGAGAGAGAGCGCAAAGTGTAAGGCGAAAAAGTGAATTACGTGGCAAAATACTGTATAATATATCGATATATTGAATTAAAAGTCGTTAATGAATGAGTAAATTATATTATGCAACGGGTTGTAAAACTGGAATTTTGTTTGAGGTTTGAGATATGTACGATGCAAAGAAGTAAAATATTAATATACGCATGCTTACATTAAGATATTTAAACTCGTGAATTCTTGTTTCAACGTATATCTGTAAAATTGTCTAGAATTTCCGTTTCGTATAAGTTTTATAATTATACTATAAATTAGATATTTTTGTATTCTTTTTTTTTTTTTTTTTTCTTTTTTTTTCTTTTTTTTTATTATCAATTTAACTTTCAAACTAATAATTTTTAAAAGTAATGAAGAATTCGACGTTATCTACATAATATGCATCCCTTGGATATATCTTTGTATCTTTTTGCGCTTCAACATTTGTTTATTTTTAACTACATTTATAAACGCAAACTCATATATTTTATTATCAATAAAAATTTTAATTTTTAACCACTGATAAATATTAAATGAAAATATTTATTCATTGCTTACAATGAAATCGTTCAAGCGTTAAATTTAATTTTAAACCATGCCATTGTAAAGTTAATTTTTTCTTTCCTTTTCTGAATTATTTAATTCTTCACAAATCAAAATATTTCTTTATTTCTTTGAACGTTTAATTAAACAAATTTAATTTTCTAATAAAAATTATATTTAAAATAATATTTTTAAATTATCGTTAATAATCCTCTCTCTATTTTCTTCCTATTATTTTTTTTTTTTTTTTTTTTTTCAAGTAAGTTTCAAAAATTCATAAATTCACTCAACTTCACAACGCACAGTAAGTAACAATGTATTTTCAACCGCAACGCATCGATCTGAAGCACCCGATTATTCGCCGGTGGCCCATTAAAATCCTCGTAATTTTCACGAATAAAGACGAGAGAACTAAACGGACAAATAACATCCGAAAAGAAAATTCCTTCGAAATAAATCTACGGCGCGCGAGGTACACACATACCAAAAGCAATTTACGAAGATCGTAAATTATCGGCGCGCGTTTATTCATCTTTATCGCCAACGTTGCAGCATCATTTTAAATGCGCTTTTTCGTCCGCCATGGAATTTCCTGCTCGAAATAATGTATAACTTTGGGGGCTTGTCCATTGCGCGGCTTTAAGAGACGCGCGAGCATAATAATGACGAGTCGACATTTTCTTTTCGTTTTCTTCTCGTTTTTTTTTTTTTTTTCTTTTTTTTTTTGATTTTCAAGGTCATCGTCTTGTAAAGCATTCTTCTTTCAATATACGTATGTATATGCGTGCTTTCCTCTCGAGGAGAGCAAAGTTCAAGGTTGAACGGCGGCATGCGACGAAATGTGTGTATCGTTTATGAACGATGACAATTTATCGGATTTAGAGCGAGTTATGAAATTTAGCTATCGGTCGATAAAAAGCAATTTAGATATAATTTTCTTTTTAAATGTAAAACTATCAATCGTTGCGCTTTTTTTGGTGTATTGTTCCCTCGATTGTCTGTTAAGGTACTTTTTCATGTGAATGTATTTATTTGTTTATTGTTTAAAAAAGAACATTTTTATTCATTTATTTTTTTACGTGGATTATGTTTATTATGTACAAATATTGAATTATTAATTTTATTACTTTATTTATTAATAAGATTATCTAAAAGTAACTTAAAATTTTATCTCTTTAAATACAAAAATAAATATAATAAATTCGCACGTAACATTGAAATAATTTTATCATTTCACTTTTTTTTTTCTTGTAAAAATTATAAATTATTTGAATTCGATAAAAACTTTCTCTCTTTTACTCTTTATTTTCATAATATATTTTAAAACAAAAGATTTACTCAATAATAATTTGCTATATGATTTTATCGCGTCGGTTCACTTTGTAATTTAAAAAAAAAAAAAAAAAAAAAAAGAGAGAGAGAGAGAGAAAAATCGTGCAATAATAGAAAACATAAAATTTTACAACCGAACCCGAATATTTTTTCCCAGTCGACCCAACGTATTATTTTTGTTTTTTTATCGGTTCAAACGATCATCGAGGCAAAAACTCATGAATTACGGTAATTTTCAATTTTCACTTCAAATTCTCCGACCAATAACAGAACCTTCTTCATTTTTACAACTCATCCGTCTACTAAAACTCGAACCGTAAGAAAAATGAAAGACAGACGAAACTATCACGAGTACGATGAAAATCACGAACGATTTATAAATTTTATACACACGTGTACCTTTCACACGTGTGTATAATCGGTAACAACAAAACGATTTCAAAAGTAACGGATTCCACGAAAAAAAAAAAACAAAAGGAAAAAAATGGGAGGGAGGGGGAGGGGAACATACGATACTAAAAGAAACGAGAGCATCGGCAGAGAAGATACAACGCGAAAGAGAGAAGAAATCCTTTCTCTTCGAACTACTAAGATTAAAGGGACGGCTAATCGGTATAGAAAGCCGTGTATGTGACTACCGCTCGTATCTTTTATTCGATACCGATACTCCACGACCATTAACACATACACACACATACTCGGCGCTACCAAATATACCTGAACGCCGAATCTCTTATTGCTCCTTGTAAATCGAAAGAGAGAGAGAGAGAGAGAGAGAGAAGGTGAGGAAAAAAGTCTGACGTTCCCGTTTGCTCGAGATTTTTTAAATTAAATTACTCGATTCGAAAGGAATTCGTGGATAGTGTTTCGATAATTGTTTTATATCGCGTTTATAGTATACGTTGTTACGAAAGGGAATTTCACAGATCGATAAAACGTTAATTTTTTTGGAATTAAAGAATGTATTATGAAATACGAAGCGATAAAAAAAAAAAAAAAAAAAAAAAAAAAAACAAAGGGAGAAAACGATGCAATATTTTATTGGTTATTTAATGATTATTTAAAGTCGCGATTGATTGACAGTTATGTTTTGTAACAATGAGATAAATAATTGACATGCGCGGTTTTATTGTATCGATTCGCTTGAATAATTTCTTTTGCGGAAGAATGCGAAACTGGGTCGTGATTTAGATGTAACTAATTTTATTTTGATTTCTATGAAAAAAATTTTAATTTACACATTTTACGATCCTCATACAAAATATAATCCCATATAAAATCTATCCGTCTTTTGTATTATCGATTAAATTTAAAAATGAAAACTTCTCGCATTAAAAAAAAGAAAAAACTAATAATATTTAATTTACATGTTAAGTATAATATAATTAATTTTATATATTAAATTTTTTAAACAAATAATAAATCTTAAAAGTTTTAACGACATGGCGCACGAAATAAATTATTTCTATCAAAGATACCTTATCTTTTCTTTATTCATTTGTTATCGTACCGCGTTTCGTTACTGACAGAATATTAAAAGTGAATTGATTCATAAACTTGAATTTACGAAAGTAAATCTCCCCGCATATGCGTACACAGCCATCGCGTCGTTTCAAATTAAAGTGAAACACACATCTAGACGACGGAAAGTTAAATTAAAAATGAAAGAAAAATAACTGGAAATACGCGCGCGCACGCGCACATTTGTACACAGAGTCGTTACAAAGAGTTAATTAAAACGACAAAACTTGTAAGACATAAAGTCATTTCACCCGCTTTTTACCCGGGTTACAAAAAAAAAAAGAAACGAAAAAAAATAAATAAACAAGACAAAGTAAAAAGTGAAAGAGCGAGAACATCGCGAACATCCAAGGATACCGGCGCAATGCCAACGATTCGAATAAAGCAACGATCGACGTTCGAGGATCGGTAAAAAAAAAAACAAAAAAAAAAAAAAACAAAAAAACAAAAAAACAAAAAAAAACGAAATCATTTTCGACGCAAATCGACAAAAAGCGAGTATGACAAACTCGTCTCGCGCCCTTGTACAATTAAACCCACGGATTCACGAGCCGTTACACAACTCTTACTCTCGAGCGCAAAATGAAGAAAAGAGAGTAAATAAAACAGCGACGCGTGCGTGTATTGTATATGTGTATATATACTCGTATACTTCTATACAAATTCAGTGTTACTTAGCTACCTCGCAATGTAGATATCCATACCCACACACACACACACACATACATACACACATATATACAATATATATATATATATAAAAGTAAGTCGCTGAAAAATTCCTGACGGCATAAACGCCCACGCGTCTATAACCTAGATAGCAGGAATTGCAAAGCGCGGGGCAAAATTTAAAAGAAAAAATAAATAAATAAATAAATAAATAAAGAAAAGAAAGAAAAAGAAAGAATGAAGGAAACAAACCGTCTCTCTTTATCCTTGAGTCTGTTATAGGGATATATCTGCGCATACCAGAAATTCATCGACGATATATTGGTGTATGCATATCCGAGAGAAAATATATAGTAATGGACGATTATCGCGTTTACGAAGAAAAGCTGACATTGCTACCGATCTCGACCGTTTTTTTTTTTTTACGATCTTTCCTTTTTTTTTTCAAAATATTTACGGTGTTTAATGAGTACAGAAAGTGTGTCGAGTAAATCTATTTTAAGTACGTCGAAATGTTTAAATTTCGTTTGCATGAGTAAAAGATATGAAAATACAATAATGTTTGATGAAACGTTAGATTATAAATTAAGAGAAAATATTTCAATTAGATTTTATAAGGTAATTTTAAGTTTGATTCGAGTTTGGCTTTATAAATGTTTATTTACATTTCATTTGAAGTAATAAGCGAAAAAAAATAAATTATAGTTTTTATATCGCGCTTTAAAAATGAAGTGTTATTCCCAATGTTTGTAAATTCGATTTCAAACGTGACAAAAAAAAAAATAAATAAATATATAAAAAAAGAAAAACAAAAGAAAAAAGAAAAACACAATCGCTTCCTTTAATGTATGAAGAAAAAGAGCATTAATTCAAAGGCAACTTCTCGTCACCTCGTAATCGTATGATAATATCACACAATAATTCGCAAAACTCTCAACACCGAGAGCACCGGCCACCATAAATCCACGTACAAATTCGCTCTCTTTCTCCGACGCATTAACACGCGATCAAAGCTCGCTCTCGGCGTCTTGTCACTACCGTAGCGCATGTGTATACACACACCCGTAGTGAAAACCCAACGGCTCTCCGCGGCGAAATAATATTTCAACTTGCGCGGTATATACACACGTACACCTCCGCGTGCGCGCATTTGACTTGCATGATTATACGTGAACCCGTTCGGTGAACATTTCCCGCGTGGAGAAAGAAAACGAGAGAGAGAGAGAGAAAAGTTTTCTCTCAGTCTTTCACAGTAGAAAACGCAAAGAGGACGTCCTCCTCCCGATGTACATTCCTTGAACTTGTCTCCTTCGTTCTTTAAAGAATATACGATTTAGGTTGAAAGCTACGGTGTATACGAGAGAGAGAGAGAGAGAAAAAAGATTGTTTTAAAATTACAAGAGAGCGCGTCTAACGAAAAATAAAAATAAAAAAAAAAGGATCGAAAAAATTCTCGCATCGTCTCCACGTCGCGAGCTATGTACTTAATGCTCGGGTGTATGTAGAAGATCGAGCGAAAATTCGCGGGAACGTTACGCTCGTTGTATACAGCGTAATGGTATATACGCGAGAGTTGTTACACCGGTGTGATCTATGTCGGTGTTATATACTACGGTGTCATTTGGAAGAAATATTTCCGTGGAGTAGGGGAATGATGCTGGGCGTCGGTGTGCATGCGCCTCTTTCTCCTTCTTTCCATCTCTCTCTCTCTCTCTCTCTTTTTCTCCGTGGGTGTAGCGTGAAAAATCCGGTCTGAATTTCTAGATTCTGCATAGTTATGCTAAATTGTTTCGAATCGCGCTTGTATATGCATAGTATGTACGCAGGGATTTGACTTTCTTATCCCGTCAAAATTTTAATGATTTATTGGACTGTTTTAACCGAGGATCTTAATAGATGTTGCGATAAATGATATAAGTTAGACAATATCGTTAAAATTATCCCTTGGAAAATTATATTTTACCGTGTGAAATTTGTTTATTTTACATTTTACTGTTATGAATGCTTCAAATATTTTTATTTTTTTTTTATTATATAACAACGATAAACTATAAATGATTGAACATAAATTCTAACATTTCATACTTTGCACATATGTAATTTAAAATTAATAAAATATTTTTTATCTCCAAAATACAAAAGAGAAACAAAAAAAAAAAAAACTGATCAAGAATGCTTTTCAACGACAAAAAAAAGAAAAATATGAACTCGAAATCCTACAATATATCTACAAAGTACAACTAAACTATTTAAAATTCGCAAAAAACCAACCTCCACGCAAATTCCCCAATGACTACTAAGCTCAACTCGAGCTCTAACAGCTCCTCCCTTTTTGTTCCCTATAGTATTAATTAATAGTATCTCAAAAAAGCGCAAGACGACCTGCTTTCGACCGAAACTAACGAATAAAAAAAAAAGGAAAAAAATTAAAGAACGAAAAAAAAAAAGAGGGGGGGGGAGGGAAAGAAAAAACGATAAAGCAGACGTATAGACCGCTCATCCGCGCGGCGCTAAGACGAACAGTCGCGCCGCCGCCGCGACGACAAAGAAGAAGAGGAAGAAGAAGTAGAAGGAGAAGAAAAGGCGAAATGTCGCCTTTGCTTATAGCTCGGGCGCAGTACCGGCCGAGTCTCCGGTAAGAACGCAGCCGCGCGAAAGATTTCAATCGGTTGTACATGCGTAGTACGCGGGTCATTTACGCGTGTGTGTGTGTGTTCGCTTGTATAAATACGAGCTTCGAATCCGTAATACTCCATCTCCTCCTTCCAATTGCAATTATCGCTTCTACCGATGACTCGCGCTCGTTATAGTTTACTTTTCTCCCTTCTTCTTTTTTCTTTCCATTTCTTGATTATTACCGATCGAAAGATATAACGTACACCAGCACCACCAGCACCACCTTATACAAACCTTTTTTTACCCTCGGCTCTCACCCTTATTTATAATCGCGGAGCTTATACGTGGGTATGAACATATGCGGATAAAGATATCGGATCGATTATCGGCGCCGCGTGGCGCCTCTTTAGTTCCTTAACTGCACCGTCTACGTATATGCGTAAGTGTTTTTGTGTGTGTGTGTGTGTGTGCTGTGTATAAGCTCCCTCGGCGCTGATGAAAAATCGGTAATCGCGGAGCCGCACGCTTCTCGCACAGCGGGTCTTACTTTAACTCGCGATCGTTTTCTACGTTAAGAGAAAAAGCATCAACTTTCCTCCCTCCCCCCTCTCTCCTTCCATTCTCATCCCAGCGTATAATCGATGTTTTGCTCGGATAAAGGATACACCGGCACTCGTGAAGTTCGACGATATTTTTTTTATCGCCAGGAGAATCGAGCTTGTGAGTATTTAGTTTCTGCACGCGAATTTATATGTGTATTTTTGTGTGCGCGCGCTTAAGCGTGCGAGTGCGATTTCTTCGGCGAGCGAAAAATTTTTCGATAAGTAAAGTAAATTATGGGGAGGAGATTCTCGTTGAATTTAAACGTGTTTATGTAGTTGCGCTTAAGAACGGTAGTAGTGGTGGTGGCGATGTTGTTCTTGCTGCTGCTACCGCTCTGATGTTATACCGATTTATGCGTTGTTTTAGTTCTTTTTATTTTTTTAACCTTTGTTTTTTTCTTTTTTTTTTTTTTTTTTTTTTTTCTTCGATTGTCCATGAGGTGAAAATGAAATAAAATTTTTATGAATGAATAACCGATGAATTACATATCGGTATGAAATTTCGATTTTTTTTTTTTTTTTTATGCTGAAAAATTTTTAAATAAAAATATCTAATACTTATAAAAACAAAAATAAATTCTTTTTAATTTTAAATCAATTGAACAACAAATGAAATTTAACAAGTAAAAAATTGAATTTCATCCAAATAAAAATTAAACTATAAATGGTTTTATTAAAACAATTTATTGTTTTATTCCGCTACGCAGCTTATATCACAGCTTATTCACCGTATGTTAAAATCAAAATTTTACAGGAACATACAAATAATATTTCGTATCGATAATAATAATTCGTTCGATCTCAATATTTATAAAACATAAAATACATGTGTACAGTTTAAATAAATTATATACATAAATAATATCGGAACCTGTCTCGTAATAAGTAGCATATGATTAAATGATTAATGTATTATTGTAAATAATATGATAAGAACAATTTTTTTTTCTCATCTCATTATAAAATCATTTGAAAAAAAAAAAAAAAAAAAAAACTTTAGGTACAACAGCTTATCATATTTTCATTATTCGTAGGCTTTTATTAAGAGTGAAACCATTTGTACAAGCAATTCCTTTCAATCATATTCTAGATAATTGTACAGATAGTATCTAATAAACCTATTTAGTTACTTGTTTATGTTGTACTGTACTAAATATTCTGTTTATTCTTGTCCCTATTTAGCAAGCGCTTTACATACGAATGATTATTTAAAATAAGAAAAAGGTTCTTATGTGCATTACAAAAATGAATTATCTTATAATTAGATAAAGCACAAGTATATAAATGTACGTGTGTGCGTGTGTGTACGTGTATGTACATCGGTTGCTCGTTATTTCTAATACTCAATTTATTCGCATTTTTTAAGATAAAATCGGTATAAATGTACGTTTCCTTTTCGTTCGAAATATTCTTTTTTAAAATCTATTTGTCAACGACTCGTAGAGAAATAGAAAAAAAAAAAAAAAAAAAAAACATTGCGACATTTCTTTTATTATAATAGCATAAATATTATTCATGCCTCTTTTTATAACAAAATTGCCAGCGTAAGAACACTTTTCTTTATTTTATTATTATTATTATTATTATTATTTATCGACGAACCTATACTTAAGCCTGTATCAAATTCTTCGATGAAATTTCAAATAATTTAGTTAGCATAAATTTCAAGTTATAAATAATTTAGTATTGCGTTTATGTATACATAAAAAATTTACTCTACGCTTCAACCTATTCTACTTAAATTATTGCATGCATATCCAATCCGCGTTATCTAATAAGAAGATTTAAATGGTATTTTTTATTTTCTTTTTTTTTTTTTTTTCGCATTTTTCCCAGACGCGAAGGAATATATCAATTTTTCTCAATCGAGATCTCTATCTCGTGAATTTTAAATTAAATTCCATCTTAAACTGATAAATATGTGCATTCCAGCGAGAATGATTAATATTATAAAATGCGCACATGATTCTATTACGGCTAAATGAAAAACGAAAAAAACAACAAAAAAAAAAAATTTTCATAACATTTCATAACCTTTATTTTTTTATTTTTTTTGCGAAGAATTTTTCTCTCATTAATGTATAAAATTTTCTTATTAATAAAATGTACGTTTAATAAACTTTTTACAGAGAATTCGATATAAAACTATTTTCTTTTAAAAATACACTTTCACAGTCAGCTACAATAGAAAAGATTTTGAATTAAAAATTTAACGTAATAAATAAACACTTACGTTGATGATTTAATATATCGAAAAAGTATTTTTATCAAAGTTACAACGAGTAAAACTACATAAATTGCAAAAAATTTACCAGTAAGCGCACTTATCCTTTAAAATCCACTAGTTGGGATTGATTGTTTTATACATGGGATTTACCTTTTCGCCGCGAATCGTTTGAGACGATTGTTAATCATCGAATGTCTTTTCTTTTTGGTGTATTTTTCTGTATATTTATGCGATCGCGTTAAATAATGGATTGGTTTTGTTTATTCCATTAAGTTTGAAATCTGAGGTGAGATTTACAGTTGAATTTTTTTTTATTATTTACGGATAATTTTGACAGTGATTATGGTAAAAGTTTGTAAATTACTGACGCGTAAAATTCAATAAAACTTTACTGTCTCTGAAGTTTAAAAACAAAGCATCGTTACGTTTATAAATTTTTATCGTTCGATAAAAGAAAAGAATAAAAAAAAAAAAAAAAAAAAAAAGACGAATATTTGTATTTCAATCATAAACTTCATGAAATAACAAACTCCTTTGTTGTTACGATTCAGTCGCTCGACAATCGTCCGCGTGCGTATTTTTATTGTTCGCGTCGCGCGATCGTTTGTTAAAATCTCAACGTGTAAGTGTACAATATTTGTATCGAGTCGAAGCCGAAAGAGTATTAGAAAAAAGATGGACACTTACTGACCATCCAGACGGACATAAATTTACGAAAACTTTATATTCTTCTTTATTCTTTTCTTATAATTTTGGCAACCGGCTGACTTCTCTTATGCTACGCCTTTAAAACAGGGAACAGACAAATGCGAATAAAGAAAGGAGGAACGCGGCAGTAAATCGTTCGAGATGGATATCCGGTGGAGAATATATTTTCGGTGACGAATTCTTCTAAGTATATGAGAATACCTATGTGTACATATTCGCGCGCGCTCGTATGTACGTGAAAAGAATGTTTGTTAATCTGTCACGATAATATAACATAACGTTTATGCACGCATTGTCCTATATTATAATTACAGTTTTAACTATATAAATATTGTTACAAATAGTAAAATTATCTTTAAAAAATGCACACACCGATCTCTTTTTTAGAAATTTATTTATCAACTCATCACGACAACATAACATAACGTTTAGGGTAATGCGTGCATAAACGTTATGTTATGTTGTCGTGATGAGTTGATAAATAAATTTCTAAAAAAGAGATCGGTGCGTTCATTTTTAAAAGATAATTTTACTATTTTTAACAAAATTTATATAGCTAAAACTATAATTCGCTCAATAAAATAAAGAAAAAATAACCTTAACACAATTAAAAGAGTCATTATTGTGTTTTAATTACTTTTGAATCGTACAATATTAGTTGAAATTATAGGTTTCGAGGTCTAGGCATTTTAGTCCAATTAAGAACTAATCGTACGCATTTTATTATCAAAAGCTACTATTAAGAAAACCAAAAGAAAAAGAAAAAAAAAAAAAAAAAACGAAGAATCTGTTAGCTACCGATATTTTAAATAAAAACGAAAAAAAAAAAAACCGGGTGCAAAACGCTTGTTATCGCGCGCTCGCGCGATCGAATAAGGCAAAAAATCGTAATTTCACGGGTAATTAAACGTCTGGCATGTGTTGACAAAGAAAGATATCAGGCTCGTTTTAAAATCACGAGGAAAAATTCGGAACATATGGCTCACGCGGACACAAAAATATTAAATAACGTATCGTGACGCGCTATCGCCTCGTTCGCCACCTTCTTCGTCTTCGATATGTGTGTGTGTGTGTGTGTGTGCGCGCGTGTGTATATAAACGAGATACCGTTCGTAAATTTTACGCATACATGTGTACGGTATATGTGCATGTGTGAAAAGGTTTTGATAAAAGATGGCAAATATTTAAAGAGTTTATACATTGGTATTTCTGGTTTGAGTTTAAAAAAAAATTTATAAAGGCGATTCGTTTTTTATACGTTGTGTATGAGAAGCGATTGTATATTTAACGAGAAATTTTTTTTTATAAAGCTAAGTAGATTTGTCTTAATTTTTTCAAGTGCTTTCACAGCGTTGATTTACTTTTGGATTATATTAAAGAAAAGAAAAAGAAAGAAAGAAAGAAAGAAAGAAAGAAAGAAAGAAAAAAATATCTTGAAAGTAAATTTTTTTCATGATTTACGATGATGTAACAAGGTTACTTTGCGGTAAAATACATACCCGTTATTTTTCATTTAAATTGAGCTTTGCTAATTAATAAATTTTTTTTTTCTTTCGTATGTACTGAACGATTTCGCTTTTATCTTTCTTTCTTTTTTTTTTTTTTTTTTTTTTTTTTTTAATTCAGTCAATAATTTATAAAATTAGGATTTATTTAATAATTATATTACCGTATACTCATAATCTATAATAGTAACGAAAATGAAAAAAGGGACAGTATCAATATGCCATTGAGAATTTACAACAGAAGAATTTGTGATATATATTTTATTTTTTCACACGCGTATCCATTCAATTTGATTTTCAAATATTGAATATAGTTAATTTAAATAAAAAAAAGTACAAAAATTTTATAAAACAAGGAATAATTTTATTTTATTCAAAATGTTTTAAACAACACACTTAGAAACCTTATTTATTTTTTATTTTTTTTCTTCAACGATCCGAACCTTGTGATTAAAAAAATACCACAGTTTGATTGCTTTTGATCCGCGGAAATTCTCTCGTTTGTTTGAGAAAAAAAAAGATTGCGAGGAAAAAAATGCTTCGCTTAATTAGCTCTATCGATATTCCGATGAATCGATCGGACTGGCTTCGTTCCTTTTTTTCAAATTACAAAAAAAAAAAATGCAAAAAGTTTCGATGTTATCGCATCTTAAACGGTTTGTGAGATTTAATATTTAAAATTCATTAGTTTTTAAAATATTTTATCGAGAAATTTTTTAAATTTAAAAATGTTCATTAACGATTAAGCATTTATGAAAATTAAAGTGTAATTCATTTGGGATGAAAATTTATTTTCATAACGAATTATTATAAGAATTTCAATTAATACTCCTTTAACTCATATAATCAATCATTCATTTTCATTAATTTATAAAATTTCATTTAAGTAATAATTTGATTTTTCATAATCCTATATTTTATATACAATTATATTTAAACATTTATGAAATAATAAAATAAAAATTCAATAGCGACGTATAAAAATGCGTATAAAAATTAATTAAATATATCAATGAAAATTTAATATACAATATAAAATGATTAAATCAAATATCACTTAATAACTGCTAAATTCATATTCAATTAAATGAAAATTGTGCAAATACAAATATCATTCTTAAAAGTTAAATAATAAAGCTCTCGAGAAATAGAGAGAGAGAGAGATATATTCAATTTTCATCAACGCCTGACTTTATGGGAAAAAAAAATATCTTCTCTCCGTTGGCAACTTGCTACGACTAAACTTTCTCAAAGTTACATTACAGGTAAAGCTATACACAGTAAAAATTATCCATTAAACGAGAAGTCAGGCATCGGGTTTGTTTATCGTCGGACTCGTGTAACGTGGCGAAGAAGACGAAGAAGAAGGAAAAAAAAAGTCACGCGGAACAAACACCGCGAAAGAGAAAGAGAGAGAGAGAGAGAGAGGCCGATACGCCAATCAAAATCCCGTTTCTTGCGAGATTTTCGCGAGACGTGGATAGAGTAAGGGAGAGGAGACAATTAGCGATCGTTAGAACGGAGAAACGTTTAAAGCGCTAGCTAACCAGCTAGGCTCACGCGAACAATCGAATTTTATCGGGCGATTGTTTAACGACGCGTAAATCCGTCGATCGCGACTCCTCGATCCTTCGTTGTTGTTCGCCTCGGTTAAGAGACGCGAGAAAATCGTAGCCCAATCGAGCGTTCGAGTATACGCTGTACCGAAGGGGTTAAAGATAAGTGGTTATGTATAAAGACAACGACGTCGCGAGCGTCGTTGACTCGACTGGATTTTAACGGGGAGAATACATGCCGTTAGAATTCTCTCTCTCTCTCTCTCTCTCTGATGTTAACTTTTTTCCTCGTACTTTTATTTTGCGGCGAGAAACAGACAAAAAATAAATAAATAAATAAATAAATAAAAATGCTTTCGAAATTCGTGCCGAGATAAATTTGTGCTGAATTTTACGTATCGAATGGTTTACATGGTTTAAACATAACGAAGCGAGTGAATTAAATACTTGACAATGAATTGGTATAAAATAAAATAGATGCTTAAAAATAAAAAAATATTTATTAAAAAGTATGAATTGCAAATAATCGATCGTTGAAAACTTTGAATACGTTAATATTATTGCATTTCTTTATAAAAATATAATATAACGAATAATTTTAATAATAAATTCGATAAACTAAAGTATAAAATAATTATACCCGTTAACCCTCTAATCTTACGCCTTAAAAGCTTACGAATGTCCATTGTTTTTATCGAAATTTACGAGACTCTCGTGTACATAAAATCCGTTAAAGGCTTAAATTTTTACACGATTAAATAATTCTTGGACAATTTTCGCTGGCAACGGAATTTCTATCCGCTTGCGATTGCGCGTACGTAACAAAAGTTGAACAGTGATCGCGAATATTCACGAGATACAATCAACCGATACGGAGATACGCGACTTACCAATACATATATATACACACACATAAACAACATGTAAATCCGTGTTTCTTCATATTCGACGAGAGTGTAAAAATCGAACTGGAGGTACGAAATGTTTTTGCGGTACGGTGAAGCCACGGTATCACCGAGGAAACGTTTAGCCGTCATTATTTGTAATTTTCGCCGCTCGCTACGAGAGTCCTCGTTTTCTTCCTCTTTCGAATACTTTTTCCGTTTGTTTTTTTTTTTTTTTTTTTTTTTTTTTTTTTTTTTTTTTTTTTTTTTTTTTTTTTTTTGTCAAAGATTTTATTGACAATAATTGTTTGGCTTTAGGAGGCTTAGTGAACGTTGTTTTTCAAAAAGTTAAATATCGAATTTATCATTGTACCGTGATTTTTCTTTTTTCTTTTCTTTATTTTAGCAAAATTGGTAGAAATGGTTCTTTTGTACGTTTGTTTGGTTTTGGAAATTACATTGCATAAAAAAAAAGAGTGCATACATTGAAACGAAACTTGACGTGTTGTTTCGAATAAAAATGTTGTTTTTTTTTTTTTTTTTTCAAGAAAAAAAAATGATGATATTATGAAAAAAATGAATCTAAACATCTATGATACTATATCTAAATATTTCGTTTCTCCCTTTTCTTAACTTTTTTAAACAAAAAAAAAAAAAAATAATAATAATTCTTCATACTAAATTATAAAGTAATTAAGCATTAAGTCCGAAAAAATATTTTACCCGAAAAAAGTCATTTTTTAAACTCTTATTAGAACATTATCAGTAGAATTATGACAAATGTGTCAGACGCTAAAGAAAAGTCGTGATAAAAATAAAAAACGCAAGGTAAATAATTTGTTAAAAATTAAAAACATTTTTTTAATAATGACAAAAACAATTTAAACAATTGATTTTCGGTAATAAAGTTAAAATTGATTGTTATTAATATTAAATGCATCATCATCTTTTACACAATATTAAAAGAACCGATAATCTATTGAGCGCATTTTACAAAACGTTAATTATTATATTCTAAACTCGACGTATTTAAGTTCATGTCTACATCAATGACGATTATCGAAAGTATAAATTTCTCTCTACAATAAAATATACCGTAAATCTATGAATTATACAAAGTAACAAAAAACGATTATTTTTCCTTAAATTTTATTCTCGCTTTTACAGTCTCCTTTGATAATTAATGTAAAGATTATTACCCTAAACGCATCGTGATATAGCGGGATAACGATATAAAACGTACCGCTAAATATAGAATACGATAATTCTTTTATCTCAAATCATATGAACGATAGGTTAAATTTCTTTTTGGTAGTCGCTCGAAATAGATCAGAAATAATAAACCTTGAGTAGTCGAGATTACACGTCGAATAAGTCATACTCTTGTACGCACTCGAAAATTTTATTCATACGCGTATAAATATAATCATTTATTTATTGTCCAAGACGAAGTATAGTACGAAGAACCGCGTGTATGTATAATAGTCCATGCACTTCCTGTCGCTGAATAAATGAATTCGCGGAAATTTATGTCATACGCCGAAGAATGCAGAATTTTGATTCGAATGAGTAATTGCTTCTCCGCGTTTACTTCAACTGTCGACCCTTAATATTTTCTAGATTTTTAACTGTTCTCATCGTGTTGTTAAAAAAAAAAAAAAAAAAAGTTTCCGTTTGCTCGAAGCTGTTTAAAATTTTGTGTTCTTCGATAAGTTTAAATAATCTACATATACATATATATATAATAATCGTTTTTTTTTTTTTTTTTTATAAAAATCAAAGAATATAATTTACCAAAAAATTATAAACACAGCAAATAGATTACCAAACAAAATTATACAGTTTTTCAAAAAACATAATTTTTTTTTTTTTTTTTTCTTATTTTTACTTCACAACTATTTTTACATAACGGCACTTAACTTTTCAACTTGAAACTATAATTCAGAAAAATAGGAAAAAAAATTAAAGAAAAAGCTTGAGTTACTGTTCGCAAACAGTTAGCGCAGAGTATTTTAAAAGCTCTTTAAACGTGAAAAATTTTAATGATTGTAACTCTTTTTAGTATTTTTTTTTTTTTTTTTTTTTTTTTTTTTTTTTATTTCTTAGAAATTATTTTCGACTTTTGTAAATTTTAAGTTATGTTAATGTTTGATCAAGAACTATTATAATTATATGCATATTAAGAAAAATTAACATTAACAATAATAGCGCAATCAATTTTTGTAATTAATACGCCATTGAATTAAAAAATTTCAACTAACATTTTTTAAACAAAATTTTAAATACAATATTGGTAATCAAAACAAATATATCATTGAATAATGCATACGCGTATATAAATACTTTGGTGCATGCGAATGTCTTTGCAAAAGAAATTCTTGTCATAATAAAGTCCATCCGCAAGATGAGAAAAAAAAATGCAAAAAGGAAAAATTATGTACATACATCAAATCTCTCTCTCTCTCTTTCTCTCTCTCCCAAAATCATTCCAAAGCAAATATTTTTTTCTCAAGCGCGACACATCGAATTCGAAAGCGTAATATTCGGCCGACGTAATACGGCTTCTTCGAACGGAATGCAATGATGAATAAAAAAAAAAAACAAAAAAAAAAAAGAGAGAAAAAAAAACGAACGAAAGGTCCGGGAGATAAAAGTAAGAACCGAGTGAAATATGTGCGCATGCGTGCGTAATGCGTACACATTCGCGAACTAAGAGTCGATTTTTTAACGGTGCTCTCTTACTCTCTCAAATGCGCGGGTATGCAATGAAGGATGTGCACTTGCGCGATGGAAAAAGAATACCGGCGATACGTATTTTTACGAGGGAACTTAATCGTAATGACGTTAATGAATCATATATATAGATATATTAACGTTTTTAATTGCCTTTATTAATAATATTAATGGCCTCGTTAATATTATTAATGTGTAAAACGTGAATTTTTAATAATATTTTTTTTGGGACGTTGTAAATTATTACATGTATTGTTAACCGCTAATTGAATCCGCGGTTTATGTATATTATGTAAAATATAAAAGTACACAATGCTCGATAAAGCTTAACAAAATTATTTTAAATCATTTTTAATTTTAATATTATTCAATATAAATGCTAAATGATCTTATATATAATGATTTAAATTATCTAAAAATAAATAATTACTGCATATCGAATAATTTAAAGGGGCTTTTAAATTAAATTATTTATCATCCTATAAGATAAATAAAACTGGCAATTCTACTAATATCTGTCTTGAAAAATTAATAATGATAAGTAATTATCAATAAGAAAAATTATTAGTACAATAGATACTATAATCCAATTAAAGGGGATTCCGTTGGAAAAAAAAAAAAATGTCGAGCTTTCATGAACGTTCTTAAAAGAAACGTTAAATGCTTAATGTCAAAACGTAAAAAACTCGGATAAGAAACTCGGACGACATATATTTTCAACACCTTCGCATCAAATATCTTACATCCATTTATCCTTTCCCTCGAAGGAATTAAAAAGCAAGAAAACCCGCGAGTAAAAAAATACAACAGCAAAAAGAAATGAAACTTAAAACATTCGGCGTAAACGAGCAAAGGACAAAGTCGCGTTAACTGGCGCTCGTTTAACTTTAATTCCATCCCGAAGAAGACCGCGAGATTAAATAAAAAAAAAAAAAAAAAAACAAGATAAAGATACACGACGAAAGAGAGAGAGAGAGAGAGAGAGAGAGAGAGAGAGAGAAAAAGTCGAGATCGGAAGAGAAGAGCGTTATACTTGCGCGCTCGTAAATTCCACGAGAGTTGAACACTCCGCGATTATCCACCAAAGTCTCTTCATGATGAATGAGCGCTCATTTACCGCTGATTTAGTGGCTGCGAGACGACTTTAAAACCGAGGGCAGATTGTGGAAATTTAATCGCGTTCCACGCGCTCATTTTTATTCTTAACAAACGTTACGCGTTGCGCCTGCGTATACGTGTATGTGTGCGTGTGTGTAATCTTTCGATATAGCGGGTGCGCCGTGAAAATTTATGCTCAAGTTATAAATATTATACACGTTACCAAGGATCGAAGAGAGATCGTCGACGAAGTTTTTCGACGGTTTACTTCCTCGCTGGTTTTTCTCGTTCTCTAACAGCTGATGCTCTCGCGGAAATTTATCCTCGCGAGACGCGGATCTATCAGCTGGACGTGCGAGAGATGAGAGAAAAGCTGCTCTATGCGAAGATTACACTTTATTCTTAAGAAATCCCGGGGACGTGTGTTATAACGCGTACGAGTGGAATTTTAATGAAATTTTTGTTAAACGTTTTTTGTCATTAAACCTGCGAGGGATTTTTTTTTTTTTTTTTTTTTTTATATATAAAAAATAAATTAAGAGCTTGAGGATAAGTGAATGTAAGTAATTTTATAAGGAGTGTAGTTAAGTTTAAAAAATTTTTTGATAATAGAAACAATTAGATTTATATTATTTATTTATATATATATATATATATATATATATATATATATATATATATATATATATATATATATATATATATAGGCTATGATAAGAAATGATTTTATTTGAAATTTTTACAACATTAATATCATTTTCACAAATCATATCGATACTCGTATATTACTTTTATTTCAAGTGTAATATATGCATAAAATTTTTTTCCATTGTTTTAAAAATAGAAACATTATTTCCTTTCAAACACAACAATGGATCTTAAATCTAAAAATTTCGATTCTTTTACTTCACCATCGTCCGTCAATCCAAACGTGTTTTTCAATCCCCTGTAACGACAAAAGCACCGCAACACCTCGACACATTGTTATTCAATCGATATGCGAACCCTCCGAAAATAATCGACGGAAAAGGTGTTTAAATAATCCGCGCTAAAAAATGAAAACAAAAATGAAAAAAGGAACAAAGCCTTGCGGCCGGATACGAAAATCGGCGAGGCAACTTCGTCGACGCCAAAGACGCTATATAACCGGATGCATAGCTCGACGCGTACGTATGAGTGTACCATATGTACACGTATTAATGCGGATGTCTTTACGCCGGATGTAAAGTAGCTCGTATTAATAGAAACCTCTCGAGTACGGTGAGTTGGCTTTATAAAAGATACACATACGAGATACGATATGGAACACTTTTATTTTTTTCTTAAACGCCAGAAGTTTTAATGGCAGATGAGATGTGTTTAAAAATAATTTCCTTTTTTTTTTTTTATGAATGTGTACATAAATATTTCACATGGTTTTAGTATTTGACTTGAATATAAATTTTAAACTAATATCAAATATTTATTAAAAATATTTTTTCTTAATTAAGAATCATAGTCACTGAACTTTAATATGTGGTTAATACAAATATTAATAAAAATATTATATATTTTAATTGACATCATCATCGTATCGTGAAATAAGAAAATTTTGTATTATTTAATGCTTCATATTTATTAATATAGAGTTATCGTAATAATTGAGTGGTTCCATCAATAGCACGATCGACTAATAAACAACAAATGAAATAAAATTAATTAACACTCGCTATGTTTATCTTAAATATAAGTCCTGTTTTATTTTCCTATGTAAATAAATAACAAGCAGATACTCGTCAAATAGCACAAAACAAATTTATATAAATACTTCATTTAAATGAAAATGTTTAATTAAATAATTTTAACGATAATTAAATTCGAATTCTAAATTTTTTTTGTATTTATTTACAGACGTGGTAAATGGTAGGATGGATAACTGCGGAGGTGGCGGCCAACGCCTGCCCCCTGATGGGGACGAGTTTCCCGCGGCGTATCAAGAATTTACAAACCCAAACTCGACGCAATATCAATACGTAACGACGCGCGAGACGATGGCAGCAAATGGTGACGTGGACCGCGGTGAATCCGTCGTCGATGGGACGGCTTTCATCCCAGCCGAGAAAGCCATACTCGTTGCTAAAACTCTCAACATAGCGGAAACTCGCAGTATTCTCGATCCACCTGCTAAAAAAGACTTGTCTGGATTGATAGACATGGATAATGAAAAAAGAACGTCGGTGAGCAATTACGTACTGTATAGTACGCAAAAAACGGTTGTCCCACCAAATCTTGTGATGGAAAAGAAAATCGAAATAGCTGCTTACTATCCGAAGGAGTCATCTCCTAAATCATCGGATGTTGATTCAGATTTAGAAAGTAATCCGCCTCCGTTGCCTTTGACAGGGCCACCTAAAATCGATAATCAAGCACGACCAATACACGAAAGAAAATTTTCAAATAGCGAACTTTGGCGACAAGACAACAAATCTGAAAAATCGGTCAAAGACAAGATTGCAATGTTCTCATCTCAGAGTAATCTTGAAGCGCCGTTGTTTCCAACGACAATCGCTACCTCGTCGGCTACATCTTCGCCTTCGTCTAACGGTAACACTAGAAAATTATTAAAACACAAATCGTCGGATGATGTCTTCGGTGAAGAGAAAAAAGCATCTACGGTGGAACGCACGCAAAGTTCCTTCGACTTGAGCGTCAACAGTTATCCGGTAGTTCACCATCAGAAAACACCAAGTTTACCTCAGACTTCACCGCCTTCAAGTCCAGGAAGTTTCAGTGATTACTTAAACAATGGTACGTCGAACTATCTGCAAAAAAGTATCGAAAGTAATAATAAATATCCGCTAGTAAATAGTAGTAGCTCGTCAAAATCCAGCAGTCCCCTAAACTCATATTCGCCATCTTACAACGGTGGAGTTCTCAGTTCACAGTCGATACAAAACAAAACCTTTGACACAACTTCTTCCCCAACAAAAATGCAAATGCCAAATGGATTAATACGAGCAACGAGTTTTTCGGGATCATCGAGTCCCTATGGTTACGATAGATTGCAAACATCTAGTGAGTTGTTGGGAAATTCACCGACAATTGCAAGAGCAAACTCAATGGTATCGTCTTTCAAAAGATCTACCGATGATATTAGAAAGAGTAGTTTGAATCAGCTGATTGAACAAAGACGGAAAGGTATCTCAAAATTGAGAGGTCTGGTCATTCCTGAGAAAGATGCTGTTCCAGTGGACCAGCCTATTATCGATTTGCCGGAAATCAAGTCAAGGGATTCAATTGTGATTAACCAGGTAAAATATCTTTGATAAAATATTTTATTTTTACATTTTTTTTAATTTATCGTAATTTATTAAAGTAAAATAATTTTGTAATATTTTAAGGTACCTCGATCAAATATTCAAGATAAATGGGGTTCTCAAAGTTCCTTAGTGAGCAACGCAAGTACTGTCAGCTCATCCGTGCGAACGAGCTCTTCCTTTAAAATGCCAGCACCTAAAATCCTCTCCAATTATTCTCCTGCTTTCAAACGAAAAAGCTTGACGGTTTATGGCAGTTCCCAACCAAACAACTCACACACTATCAATAACGCTAAAAATAACACCAACAACCAACTCACCAGTCCAGCATCCGAAGCTCCTAAAAGCCTGGAAAGTATTTGTAGTCCAACTAGAAGCGACTACAGTTTCGATTTTGTATCCTCTAGTGGATCACCCGAAAACAATTTACCAACCCCGAAGCCCAAAATCAATTGTCAGCGTAAGATTGGAAGAAATGAATACGATGATTCAGACAACGATTCGGCGGTAAGCAGCTCCCAAAGTAGTATATCCCGTGGTTTTAGTCCACCCATGTCGCCAGTTCCTTCGGACAGATCCACCATGTCCTCGGAAAGGTCGTATCTTTCATCGGAGACGCACTATCAACGGCCTCAACTGATACTAGACAGTTCTAAATCCAACGGGACCGACATAGTATCCGATAAAAGTATCTACAACTTAAACAACGTCAGATCCAATCTAATATCGGAACGGAATTTCTCCACACCGGAGAAATCGTTCAATTGTAAACCAAGCTTTCGTCACCAACAACAACCGCAACAACAACAATCTATCGATTCGGTTCGATCATCTCAAATTCCTCAGCGTCAAATGCTCAAACGCTCAAGCAGTACCGAGACCAACTCGAGCAATTCCAGCTCATCCACCTTAACTTCAGGTTCGCAAGCGAGCACGGAATCCTTATCTCGTCGAGTTCTAAAGCCTCAAAGCGTCGAAGCTATAAATCGCAAGAATATCCTGGCAAGCGCTAGATGTCGCAGTGGTAGAGATCTCAATGGCTCACCGTTGATCCAGCGAAAATTCTCAGACGAAGAGGACAACACTGGCAATGAGACGACAATACAGTCGGAGAACGACGGCTTCGTTAACGCTCACCGAGTGACTAACGGCAGCGCCGATTGTACAAAGCCACAAATCAAGATCGCTTACATCGAGATTACCGAGAATGTTGTTGGCGATGGAGAAAAGTTTTCACACAACCAGCTAGAGGAAAAACAGCAAAAACCGAAATTACCGCCCAAGCGGAGTATTATACCACAAGCCAAAAATATGCCAATTCGTAAGTTTAAATAATATCGAGTAAAAAAAAAAATGTATAATTTAATAAACAACTGTGCAAATATTTTTAAATAAATTAACGAGTAGATCTTAACTTTCATCGGAAAAAAATTAAATATAAGAAATTTCTAATTCAATGACATTTATAACTTGCTTGTCTTTATTATTTACACATTAAATAATGTAGAAATTAAATGAACATTTTATGAATAAAGAAAAGAAAAACAATAATAATTTACTGACCAACAGCAACCTCTAGACCCCCGAAGCCCGAAACGGCAATGGAGCCATCGAACGATATGAAATCATGGGTCAGAGCGGAAATCCGAACATTGACGATGGGTAACGGCGTCGATCGTATCGTTTCCCAGGAATCACGCAACAAACCAACGACACCTGCGTGCGACGCGGAGCCGAGTCGGAATTACAGGAGCAAATCGACTCTAACACTGACCGAGCAAAACCCATCGGCGGCGTCTGTCTTCGTTTCGAGAAATCAACCGATCCAGGGAGGCGAAGGCGAAATCGATTTAATCAACGTTCTCGCCGTGAAACCTAAATCGAGATCGAACCTCGCCTTGAAAAAGTCGGCCGACGATCACAGCGATCTACTTACAGTATTAACGACTAAAAGCAGATCGAGGTACGTACATGTGATCGTTCTTTATTGATTTCGATTAAATACATAAATAATGTAATTAATGATCGCTCGTTGGATATTGAAATTGTCGCCTGTTTTGATTTTTACGTGACTCGTGATATGTTAAACGGTAAATAACTAGACGTTTTAAAATTAGGCGTCAGATTTTTATTTCTGATATTTATGCGAAACGCGTTTATTTAATGAGGAAATTAAATTTACTTTTGCAAAAACTATTTTGATAAAATGAATAATAATTTAAATCAAATTTTTAAATTTATGATATTAAAAATAAATAATCTATCTAGACGCGTAAATTGATTTATTTTTTTATTTTTTATTTATTTTATTTTTATTTATTTATTTATTTATTTATTTTTTTTTTTTTTTAACAAAATATACAAAAAATATTTCAAAATATTTTAATTATTCTCCTCTTGCAGTTGATAATTTAATCTTTTTTTTTTCCTACAAATTCAGATCTGCCATCCACGTAGAAGACACGAGCTACGGAAAATTAAAAAGCCAGATGAGCCTCGAAGACATCCTGGCCGTAAAGAACGACTCGACGAAACTTCCACGCAGCCAGAGCGTCACCTCGTCCGAGAAAAACGGATCGAGTCCGTTCTCGTGGCCGGCCGGTAAAACCACGTCGCCGAGCGACTCTCCCAAACACGAGCAACGATTCACCGTACGCAGATCGAATTCCACGGATTCCTGGAACGATGAGAAAAATTTCGCGAGCAAGATACCCTCGTTGACGAATAGTCGCTCGGCGGTTAAACCATCGACGATGGAAAATACGGAGGAAACGACGAACGAGACGTGCGAACGGAGCAAAGCTATACCGTGCAACGCGTCCTCGTCGAAGATACCAATGGCGAGGAATCTTGGCAGGAGAAGCGCCAGTGTCACGGATATGAAGAAGGTCTTCGAAAAGGCTGATCTTGGCAATTCCAGCGGAACTTTCTCACCCGGAAGTCAAGTGGTTCGTTGTTTTACGATTGTTTGTTTTTCTTTGATTTTTTTATTACGTAACGAGATCGTCGAATAATAATTTAATAATTTTTACAACGAGAAAATTTCGACAAACTCAAGCTTTGACATTTACGTCTCTTTAAAACGAAAGTTTATATAAGATAAAGTCGTTTAAGATGACAACAAAATAAACATGAATATTATAGATATAAAATCGATCAAAAAAAAAAAAAACGAAATGATAATAAAAAAAAAAAAAAATACATTTTTATATATATATATACATTTTTCACAGAGCAATACAGCAACGCACAATCGTTATCCAAGCCTCGACAGCAGCGTGGACGAGAACATTCGGCCGGTGGGCGTTTGCGAGGTCGATCACGAAAGATTCAGCGGCGAACAATTCGGAAGCATAAGCTCCCTGGCGAGCAGCACGAGCCTCATATCTCAGCAGGAGCTCGCCCAACTGGTCGAGGAGGCAAACTTGGAGGAGCCTCGAGGTGAGATCGATCGTTTGACGTTTTCTCTTCTTCTATATTATCTATCGAATGATACACGTATGCGTATACGTGTATTCGCTTTCTTGTTTTTTTTCTTTTCGTTTTTTTTCAATCGCGATTCGATGATTTGTAAACGAGAATCGCATACCTTGGATCGATTGCTCGAACGACTCGTAACTTTCACGGGGCCTATATGTGATCGATCGTTTTAATCTTTTCTTTTGTCGAGAAATTTTAAGCTCGATATCGTTCGCGTTTAACTCCTTTTAACAATATCCGATATTTAATGCCATAATAGCGTTAAATTTTGAGCCATCGGCGGTTATTCGTTTCAATTTTGTCAATTAAAATGTACCGATATGTTTTTCTACATATTTAGAATCTATAAAAAAAAAAAAAAAAACAATAAACCGATTCAATTTTTACGAATCACAAACTATATATATATATATTTTTTTTTAATTATATACCTCGGGTAATAAAAATTTTTTTCTCAAACGAAAAAATACACTTTTATTGAGATAATCGCTTGCTTTGTTTTTTTTTTTTTTGTTTTTTTTAAACTCGTTCGAGGAGAGTATTTATTTTTGATGAACAGTAAATTTAGGTCGAACGTTGAAAAACGAAGATTCTTTTTTTTTCTTTTTCCATTTAATTCAAAAGAAAAAAAAAAAAAAAAATTATAAACGCTCGTAATTTGAACGATATGCAACGATTACGGTAATTTTTTAGTACACTTTCGAGTAAAACGAAATTATAATGAGATGTTTTAGCGATCGTATCTGCGAGATGTAAAAAGCTGTTAAATTTATTAAGCTGCGCTTTTATAGACTGGTATAATCTGCTACATTTGCTAGAATCTGAATAGCTTTTCAAGTTTTTTTTAAAGCCTATTACTTCTAAAATTTATATTTTTGAAAAAACCATTATAAATATAAAGAGTATCGAATCAGACCATGTTTCAAACTAAAACAAAGGTATTTTTTTTTTTTTTTTTTTTAAATTTGAATTTAAAAAAAAATAAAAATATTTATAAAATCTATATTTAATAAAAAAAAGTATATAAATAATCATGCATAGGCGGTCACGACGTGGTCGTAGTTCTGCTCCATAAAGAGAATCCAGCCGGTAACGTCGGCATAACCCTAGCCGGTGGCGTCGATTGCGAGACGAAAGAGATAACGATTCACCGAGTCTTGTCGCATTCGATCGCCGACAGAGACGGAAGCGTACAACGAGGCGATCGTATATTAAGCATAAACGGACGAAGTATGCGCGGACTTACGCATCGAGAAAGTTTGGGGGTACTGAAGCAGCCGAGATCCGAGTTGGTACTCGTCGTATCAAGGGCTAAATTCGAGGATAACGGAGCAACGATCGCGGGTAAACTTAGAACGCGTACGGAAAGCGTTGAGACTATCGTCGAAGGTACGTTATTGTTTTTTATTATGTTATATACTTTTATATATTTTGATCGATCGTTGATTTTATAAGAAATTTGGATAAATTTATATAATTTTCTGTGCGAAATATTTTTTTATTTATCTCCATTAATAATAATTAACAAAATATATTTCGTTACGTTAACTGTGTTTTACAACAACAGTTGTAATTGTAAAAGACAAGGTTTCGTAAATGTAAAAATTTTTCACTATAAACTATAACATCGCTATAAACATTATAAATTATATATATATCTCGACTATATACTATCTTTTTTGTTCCCACAATTTAATTTACTCGTATTATTTCGCTTATGAGAAAACATCAAACTTTGTTCTTATTACGGGTATAAATTATAATACGAAACAAAAAACAAAACGAATTTATAGAAAAAATTTTGAAAATTTACGCTCGTTAATTCAAGTTTACACTCGCTCGCGGAAGAAAATTTACAAGCCTTAAACATTAATTTAATCGCAAAATTTCATTACCAATAATTTCATCCTCTAATTATAATCTCAATGATCACAACGCATGAGATAATCCACTTGTCCATCGTTTGGAGTAAACGCTCACGAAAAACGAATATTAACGTACACAATCAACTAGATCGCTTTTATATCGACATACGCATCTATAGCACATACACACATACACACACACAGAGTAAGAGATAAAGATAGATACGCATAAATTAACGCAATAATAAATAATGTATAAATAATCGACAATTTAAAAAAAGGCTTTCGGATTGCAGGTTACGAGACGAGCAACGACGCAGCGGTGGAAAACACAGCATGGGGTCCGGCATTGTTGGTAGCGGTTTACAAGGACGGCGCGGGTTTGGGTTTCAGCCTCGAGGGTGGCCGGGACAGTCCACTCGGTGACCGGCCGCTCTTGATTAAGAAGATATTCACCGGTTAGTGTAACTCAATGCATATAAGCTGTTTTTACTGTTGAGCTTGTTTTTTTTTTTTTTTTTTTTTTTTTTTTCTTTATACTTTGGTATCTTATACTTTATGTGCATATGGCGGTGGTTTGAGAATCGTTCAAGTTGGTAATATCTCTTGGCTGTTAAAATGGACGCTGGCGTTTATTAATGCCGAATTTGATGGTTATTTTGCTTCTGCGATGAAAATAAGCTTATTAGCAATAATTTCATTTAAGAGACTTAATTTATCGTTTGATAACTTTTATTTAAAATTCACTTTATTTATCGTCAAAATATTAATCTGTAATATATATATGTATTTGTTTATTAGTATTTAAAAAAAAATAATTACCATGCATATTAAACTTCTTTAAATAAACTTTTTATAAATATCTCATTTCAAGAAAATAAAGTATTATTAAATTTTATATTAAAAAAGAAAAAAAAATAATAATAAAACAAAACAAAAATTGTTTTCCATCTTAAAACTCAATTTTTTATTTATTTTAATTGAAGGAGGTGCTGCCGAAAAGACTGGTGCTTTACGGGCAGGCGATCAGCTGCTCGAGGTGAACAAACGCGACGTAAGCAAGATGTCGAGAATCGAGGCTTGGTCCCTGATGAAGAAGCTACCCGACGGGGAAGTCAACCTCCTAGTCAGACATCCTGCCACTAAGTCATCGTGAACGCGTGTATAGTCAAAACAAATAAAAAAAAAAAAAAAAAAAAAAAAACAAACAACAAAAAGGAAGAAAAAACGAGAAAAAATACAACACACTCCCTCGTCTTTGAGTTCGTCGCTTTCGCGATCAGTTTCCTCATTATTATTATTATTTTTTTTTTTTTCATACCGTTTTCCATTCTCTCTTTTTAAAAGCGACGATGTTGAACGGTACACGACGATTGAATTACGAATGTATACATATTTATAGATATATACATATATATTATAGCTTTATACGCATTATTAATACGCAGCTTCGAGGCTCCAATGAGTGGCTGACGAAGGTACGAGAGAAACTATCCGATACAGAGATCAAACTTCGATCGAAGACCAAACGAACTATGGCATCATTTGCATCGGGTTTTTCATCGTTCTTTGAATTGCATTGATGTTATGATATCGTGTCGACTACAAATGAGAGTGAAAGAGAAAGTATGCGTGTGTGTGTGGATGAAAGAAAAAAAGAGTATAATTTTCTATGTACGCATATCGAGAAACGACTTAAACAAATGCTCGACACGTGTTGATTTATCGTGATAGTTGATGAACATGTTGGTTGATCGAGCAAATAAAAATAATTTACATCGAATGCTTAAAGGGCGAATGTTTAAAAAAGACAAATAATATTTTCCCAAGTGTGCCTTTATTATTGGATAATATTAACTTTCATAATATTATAATGATATTAACGTTTTTTTCTTTTTTCTTTTTTTTTTTTTTTTTTTTTCATTTTTGCCATATTAAAGTCTTAAGCGGGTTTATATATATATATATATTATTAATATAGAGGTAGTGCGAGCGCCATTAGTAACGTAGTGTTATACATAACAAAAGAAGTTATAAATAATAAGTCTATAAACAAGTGCTGGCAGTGCAATATAAATGAAGCATACACACAGACATATACTATATATATATGAAAAATTAAGAAGAAAAAATATTAAGACACTTTAATAATCAAGAGAGGTAGAAAACTGATTTTTACGACTCAATGTCGATTACTTATACCCTCGCAGTGTGTGCGATTTAATTCATTCGAGACTATGAAAATTACTTTATCAAACGATTATCGAAAAAATGAAAAAAAAATTTTTTTTTTTCTTCGTGTTATCACGTCCATGCGCACGCAGTGCTTGAATCGGTCTCGAATGAGTTAATTTAATCAAGACATTTAAAACAATGTCGTTTATGTTAGAAATCTTTTTCTATTCCGTTGCACGGATCCGATTTTAAAATTTAAGATATCGCGAGCCTTGTTAAAAAAAATAAACATGGAAATAACGTGCGAACAGCCGACATACAAGTGATAAAATAAAAAAAATAAAAAAATAAATATATATATATATATATATCGATTGTCGTTAAATTAATGTGAAAAATATATGGATACGAAAATTGTAAATAATTGTACGAATAAGAAATACGAATATATTGTGAAATAAATTTTATTTTCCATGTGATTCTTTTTGACAAGGGTAAAACAATTAAGCGTTTATACGCGAAGATTTCTTTCTTATTTTGCATGATAATATATAAAAAGAATCTTTGCATTTTCTTAGTAGCCCTTTCAAACATATAATCTTATAAGTATAAACATAAATTTTTCGAAATTACTTTACAATGATCTTAAATTATTATCTACTTTACATACGATGAATTATTAATATTATTAATATTTTTTAAAATATTGTAAATCGGTAATTATTCTTAGAAAAAATTGCAAAATTATGTATTTTACGATTAAAATTTTGATGTCGTCCTAATCTAATTTATTAAAATGCATTTTTATAACAGATACAGAATTTAATTTTAAATGTTTACTGTACAATACATGTACAATTAGAATCTTTCTAAATAACTCTAATTTTCAATTAATTTATGCGAAACTTAGTTATTAATTAATGTATAAATTACTGAATTTATACAATAATTTACTTGAAAGGGTTAATGCTTTAGGTGGAATTTGAAAGGATCACGTTTTGAACTTTGGTCAATCAGAATACAATTCGAGTAGATAAATATTCTTGTATAATATAATATAATCCTGTTTTTAATTAAAATTATTATGATCCTTTTAAAATGTACCTTTAAATAAAATTTTTGCTATGTTAATCAAGTTGTTTTAAATAATAATAATCGTTTGTGGTACTAATTTCTCGCTATTTATATAGCAAACTTTTTGTACATAAATAAAAAAATAATGTAAGTACATGTGAAGTATGAGTATTTTGTATGAGTGCAAAGTGTAACTCGGTATTCGTAAGACAAAAAAAAATATTAAATGCCGAAGCATAGCTAATTTAAAAATATTAATAGTACTAGAAATTATATAATTATTGGATTATTTAAATTGCACTTTTTTTTAATTTTTAAATTTGCTTATTTTGTTGAAAATCGTGCTGTGATATGTATGCGTGAAATTATTCAGTGTGCGATATAAAATTGTACGATTGACTTTAATCTATTAACTGATACTGTATATGAGATAACATAAAATATATCTTGTGGTTCATACAATTATGTACTATTATGCTCAGTGTCAAACTTTTATGTATGCTTTCTTCTACACTAATTGTTTTCTACATGTTGTTGATTTAAAAAACAAAACACTTATTAATGTAGCATCTGGTAACAATAAATAAAATTCAAATACATTCTTAAATTTATAAAATCTATTTATTTTCAAAACTTTGAGACGGAATATAATTATATTCTAATAAAGTTTACTTAAATCGTCATTTTAATAATAAAAAATTCTAAAATATGAGTCTATAATTTATTAGATTTTTTATTATGAAATGAATTTGTATTTATGAAACCTATTTAAAATAATTTAAAATAATTCAATTATTAAATAAGCTATTTTCTAATACCAGTATGTTGGTTTTTGTACACGATCTTCTTTAATTCCCATTTTTTCCATAATATCCATTTCAAAAGTTTTTAAAGTTGGCTAATAAATAAACACAAGATATAAAATATTATATTAAAAAAATTTAAGTTACGAAAATATCATTAACTTACTTTAAAAGTTATTTTTTCAACGTCTGTTTTTAATGTATCTTTTTTTCCTTCTTTGTATAAACCTGGTAATTTATAATCAACTGTTTCATATTGTGATGGAGGAATTGGAATTATCCTTCCTGATCGAGCAGAAACTCGTACTCGCTCACCATCTGCTTTATATCGCCAATCGACTTTTGTTGGTTTGCTAAATAAAAATGTTTCATGAATAAAATACATTTGAGACATAGATAAGACAAAAATTGACATAAAAAATACATTAATATTTTATAATATAATTAAAAGCTAAGTAATTTATTTTATTAATCCAAAATTAATTTATAAACAATAAAAATTAATAATTAATTATACGTTGTAAATCAATTTACTGTTAATAGTTTAACTTAATATATAAATAGATAAAAATTTTGTTTCGTAATAAAACTTTAGTTAGATTAAAAATTATTTAAGTAGACTTACAGATCTGCAGGATCAACAAGTTGTATATCTTCTGTAACCAGTAAAGGCATTTCTTGACGAATCATTAATCCTGGAAATTTTCCTTTTTTTTCCATAGGTTTTAATATGGTATTTAATCCCTCGACGATAACCCAATTTCTTTCTTGATAAATAACTTTAACAATTCCTTGTTTTCCTTTATCAGGTCCAGTTAAAATTTCGACCTAGGGATAAAAAAAATAATTACATTAGTCTTTAATTGGGTAAATTTTAAATTAAAACATACTCACTCTGTCCCCACGAAAAAATGACCAATCTTTAATAGGTTCCACATGATCATGTTTATGAATAGTACCAGCAGGATTATCTAATTTAAATTCATTAGTCCAAGGACGATGAATTCCAAAACGAAATTTTTTACGTTCTATTGTTACCTGTCGATAATTAGGATAACGAGGATTCCTCCAATAAACCTACAATTAATAAAAATATAATAACAAATTTTAATTCAGAATTTTTTTTAAATTAAAAAGAAATAAAATAATTCTATTTATTTTCGAAACGCATGTTTTATTTATTTATCAACTGAATAATCTCTATGTATTTTTAAACATAAATTGAGGTTAAGAAATTGTTAGGTTAAATTTTTCCAATTTGAAGTTAAGTTCAAGTTTAAAAACCGAAGGTATGTTAATTAATTTTTAAAATTACTCAAAATGTATTAAATCAATCAACAATTACTTGTTCCATTTTTCGTTTTATATAACTATCAGGTAAATTGGCATATTTTTTCGAATATTCACCAACTAATTTTAAAACATTAAATCTCATTTTTTTAAAACCTTGTTATTCTAATTTTATCACACTATATTAAGTTATTTTTACATAAATTTAAACATAAAATTTAATAGACAATAATATTTCATAACCTAAAAATTAGAACTAAAAATATAATGCAATTTTGTAATAAACTAGAGCTTCCAAAAATCTTCATAGAGGGCTCTACAAAATAATTGGACATAGTATAATAATAATCAATGCAATTTTTTTATTTTACACATAAGTACAAAATTTTTTCAAAATTTTATGTTTTTAATAATCTTTGTCAAAATTAATGTATTGCATCAATTAAAATTAGATTTGCTTTTTAATTAACCATACGTACGTATAATTATTAATACTGAATTACATTTTTAAAACTTTGCTCCTAGGCCTTCAAAAAGGAGCTTTATAAAAAGCTGCCGTTCATATATAAATATTTATTTTACAAACATTTTTAACAGAAACTAATCGTGATATTAATTATAATATATTTAGGTATTGATTTTATTATTGTGCTTTTCTTTAATTCGATATTTTTTTACATTTGTTAAAAAAATTGTCTTCGTTCTCGTCTATCCCAGTACTCAATCTTTCAGAATCAGAATCAAAATATAAAATAATTTATTATAATTTACAAAAAAGGATTTATTACTTAATATTTTATAAATTAAATTAAAGTTTATTTTATTTGACATTTAAATATTATTTAAAATTTTGTACATTTTATACATATAGGGACATTTGTATTTTTTTTTTTTATTTCAGAAAAAATTTAAATTGTATAAATTTAATTAAATAGATAAAAGTATTAAATTAATATTTATTATCCTTTAATCATATTCGTTTAAACTAAAAATCCAAAGAGTACACACTGTATTTAAATATAGGTATATTCTATACTATATTTATAATAGTTGTGTACATTTTTTTTAATAAATTTTAAATATCACGTGATACACAGTATCTACGCGGTTTAAAAGATTCAAAATTTTTTTTTGTATTATATGAAAAAAAGAATATATATATATATATACACGAATATTATTATGTAATATTATTATGAAAAAAATAAAAATTATTAACTTAAAAATTGTTAACTATTGTTATCTAAATCAATTAAAATGTATCTCGTACGTAAAATTTGAAGATACAAAAAAAATTTATTTCATTCTTATTTACAATTTAATTATATTAATTTTGTTAGACAATTATTATATTATTGAAACTATTTGATGAACTTTGAAGACGATATATAATAACACATGAAAATTGTAAAATATTAATGTTTATTAAATCGTAATATAAATTTGGAAAAAACAATAAAAAATTTAGCTTTGTAACACGATATATATTTAATAAATATATCGAATCAGTTATAGAAAATAAAAGATTTATTGAGTAAATTAAAATTGTATTCACAAAATATATTAAATTGAATCAATCGCAAAATAAAATCAAAGGAAAATTTTTCATTGACCTGCAATAACATACAAATAACGGAAATCTTTTGAAAATCTGGCAACGCAGGCATGACAGTCAAAGTACACATTTTTCGAACGCGCGGCGACAGCCCGACGCCATCGCGCCACCGTCGACTCTTTCTCTCTTTCTCACGTATAGCACTTATAAGATATAACAGAAAGAAGAAAGAGAAAAACGTTGAGGCGGCGGCAACGGCGCCATATTACACATTCTCTTTCTCGTGGCTCTGCCATTGTGTCGAGTGAAGGCGTCTCTGCCTCGTCGTTGCGGGAAGTATAACGAGGTTTTTTTCGTACTTGACACTCTCGTCTTACTTCTTCGTTTTAATTTCTTATTTTTTTCTGGAAAACCGAATCCACGATTTGAAAACATGACAACCACGACAACGAGTCCGAAACAGGAGCTAGAAAAACGCAAAGCCGAGGAATACCAAATGCAGCTGTTTGGATTCCACTCCAGGACCGTTTTCACAGCGAGTAAGAAAATCACCGTACATCAAGGCGTCGCAACGCTTTCGAGACGGTCCTTTGTTATTCATTGCATTTAATTGTTTTTTTTTTTTTTTTTTATTCTTTATTAGCACATTTTTTGTTTGTTATTAATTGCTATTTAGCTTATTTTTTGTTCTTTTGCGTTCGACAATTCTCCTTTGTTCGATGCCTTGGCGTGTACTAGGCGCCGTTACCTTTTATTTCCATATCTATTTCTCCAACATTAGCGCTTATGCGCACAAAAATCTTTTCTTTTTCTCGTTTATACATATATGTTTGCTGTATGTACTGTGCTGTTATCTTTGTTTTGGCGAGTTTCGGGCGTCGAGCGAGTGTGCTCTGGTTTCATGTGGACTTTCTCAAAATCATGACTAGAGTTCACACTCGTCCAGTGCCTGGAGCATTTTCTGCAAAGAGAAAGAGAGAAAAATAGACAAAGGCCACTGACACCAAAAACACGCACAACAAGCGACAATTTATTCATTTTCTTATTTTTATTTTGCATAATTTAATTTGAAATATCAATATGTTTATACTTTTTTATTATTTAAAAATTTTTACAATTTATTTTAGATACAAGTTGTGATTCAATTATCTGAAATCAACTACAGAACTCAAATATATGAATATTATTTGTGTGATGATTAATAAATATTACTTTCACAATTTTGTACATATGAATTTAAATAAATAAATTTTTTGTTATAAATCTTTATGATTACTCCTTTGTTTACCTTTTCAATTACCTATCATAATGTAAATTAACGTTTTTTTAACGTGATTTAACAATATATTTTTTTAAACTAATTGTAATTATATTTATTACAAATGTTAATATTTTTCAAAGGAAATTATACAGATCTTTTTTAAATACTTTTTACCTAATATATTGAGAAAATATTGAATTTTTTTATATAAACATGAAGCAAATTTTTAATATTTAACAAAACATTAAATCTTGCAAAAAAATATTTTATTCATTAATGTTTATGTAACTATGTAATGCAACATTTCAATTGAAAATGTCAAATTTTAATTTGTGTTATTTTTATTTTTGATTTATTGCTTTTAAAATCAGTTTTATTTATATGTTATCTATTTTTAATTATTCTTTTTTATTCTGTTGAACTTTTTTAAATCAATATCTATAAAACAATAATGATTTTTTTTCTGTTTTATAGTAAATCAGAAGATAAAAGAAAATGTGGATAGTCGATGTCAAAAAATTTATGAGTCAATTGAAAAAAAATATAAACCAGATGCAAATAAAAAAGAAATATTAAAAAACAATATTAAACAATTAAGAAAAGCTTATCAACATAATATGCAACCACATTTAGTAACCATAGAGGTACATAAAATTAATATTCGATATACTTTTTCATGTTACACAAATAAATACAACAGAATTTTTGTAGAATATTGTAAATAAATTTATCTGCATACCAGACAATGTCTTATTAGAAGAAGATAAATGTCAAGCAATCCAATATACTGATGAAGAATTTTATAACTTAGAACAAAAGTTAGAAAAACTTCATCAGCAAGCTAAAAGGGTAATCATCTTAATAAAAAGTATAAATAAATTAAAAGTATAATCCATAAATTTTATTACTTTTAGGTAACTATATTCAATGCAGCTTTAAAAGAAGAATTAGAAATAACAAATCAGATAAAAGAATCTGAAGATTTAGCCAAGAAATTGTGTAGAATTATTGACAAGGGCTTATCTGCAAAAAAATTGAGTAACAAGACCTTACGTGCAATCGATAAATGCAAAGGACTTTCAGAATCATTAGATTCATTGAAACCAAAAGTGCAAAAAGATATTTATAATCCTCGGTTAAATGAAAGTGAATTAGAACAAATTTTATTGACATAATATGTTTTTAAAAAATTATATTGACATTTAAATTATTATTGAAAGTATTTTTGTAAATATTTTGTGATACCCTTTCTATAATGTGTAAAATAATTGTAAAATTTTGATGTTTATTGTTATATAAATAATTATTAATATTTTTCTACGATTTATAATAAAATTATGCATGAATAACAAAATTGTTTGTGCAAAAAAATAAACATTTCGTATTTTTCATTTATATTTTCCTTGATTAAATTTAATAAACTAATAAAAAAATATTCCATTAAAACAATTTATTACTGTTATTGAAATTACCTGATTAAATTATTTATTATTTATGTAATATTAACAAAATAATTAGAAATAAAAAATTTAATTGATCTTGATCTTAACCCCTTAACGCACAGTTTTTTTGAAAAAAACAGGCCAAAAAAAATCAATTTTTATACAACGCAATACAATGCCGCTCGAATTATCTCGAGTGTGTACAGTTAAGCCTGTTTAGCGCGCTCGAATTAACTCGAGCGTACAAGGGGTTAATATATATATTTTATACTTATATATATATATATATATGTAAGAATTAAGAAAATTTATATTTTTTAAAATAATTTTTCTCTAATATTTTCTTAAATTAATGTAAGAAAATAAATCATTTATAATATTCACATGCTCATACCTGCAGTTTTAGTCACAAAACTTATAAATTGAACAGAAATTTTTATTTTAAATTCATACTTCTATAAAAATGTCATATTTGAATCGTAAATAAAATATAAATTTTATCTATAGAACGAACAAACCTAAATTTAAACGAATTTGGCGAATAAAATTATAATGATAAAATTTGAAACGAAGTATTAAATTCATGAGAACAAACCTTAATTCGGGATTTCCACGAATTGAGGGTCTAAACAGAAGCCGGTACAATTCGATTTATTTTAAAATCTATTCTGCGCATAAGTATTAACGAATATCGGAAAGAATTAATTGATAACTTTAATCAAGTCCATTAGTTATTTTTCATTTTAAATAATTTTTAATTATTTAATATTCCATCATTTTATTTACTTTTAAAGTGTTTACGTAAATTTGCTTTGTATTCGTTAAATTATAACAATTATATTATAAAATTTTAATTTTCTCATTGTTCGTTAGCGCATGCTTGAGATTCTAGTTAACAAATTTTAAAATCAAATAAATAAAAGGTTAGTCATCGTAATTTCTTTTGTTTTCGTATTTTTTTATAAACAAAAGATGAAAAATAATATTGTTTCAATTGCAGAAAATATTTATTTATTTCTTTAATTATTATTTAATCACTTTTTTCTTTGATGTATTCAAAATCATATAAAATGATGCATATATTTACTGTTTGTATTTAATTTTTTAATATTAATTTTATATATTTTAAATCATGTATATATTTCATTTTCAAATTTATATTGTTTTAGATAATCAAATATCTTTTAGAATGAATGAATATCGAAGAGGCAGTGCTTCAACAATAGCAAGTAGTACATCAGATACCTTATCAGGAGTATCTAGTGATTGCCAAGTGACAGTACGTTTATTAGATCTTATGCATAAAACAGAATACGAGCTTGTACAAGAAAATGGTCAACGACGATTAACAGCACCAGAATTAACAAAAGAAGATAGAGAACGAATTAAAGGTGCTGAAATATTTCTTGGAAGATTACCAAGAGACTGTTATGAAGATGAACTTATGCCAGTACTAGAGAAAGCTGGTAGATTATTAGAACTTCGATTGATGTTAGATTTCTCTGGAAGTACTCGAGGATATGCTTTTGCTTTATATCCAGATGCAAAAACTGCACGCAGGGCTTGTATGGTATGATAATTCATATTTAATTTTAGATGATTAAAAATTCTAGATTTGCTAATTTGATTTAAATGATTTGTGAATATAAACAAACTAAAATTTTAATAAAATTACTTTTTTTTTTTTATTAAATTTTCATGCTTCAGATACTGGATGGCTACGAAATTAGACCAGGTCACTTAATTGGTGCTGTAAAATCTGTTGACAATTGTCGACTGTTTTTTGGGGGAGTACCAAAAAATAAAACAAAAGAAGAATTTATGGAAGAGTTAAATAAATTAATGGATGGTATAGTTGATATTTATTTATACCCAAATGCTCATGATCGATCTCTTAACAGAGGTAAGTATACCACACTTTAGATTTTAATTTTATTATAATTTTAGAGTATAATTGATTTCAGAAAAATTTTTATACAATTTTAAAAAATAAATTAATATTTTTTTTAGGCTTTATATTTGTGGAATTCAAAGATCATAGATCAGCTGCAATGGCGCGTCGAAAATTAATTCCTGGAAGAGTTCTTTTATGGGATCATGAAGTTGCAGTTGATTGGGCAGATCCAGAACCTGGTGAACCTGTAGATGAAGAAATTATGGAAAATGTAAGTTAATGAATAAATAAATGTTGTAATCAAAATTATCAATTAATTTAAAAAAAAAATTTTTTAAAACAGGTCACAGCACTTTTTATAAGAAATCTTTCAATAGATATAAGTCAACAAAAAATTAGAGAGATTTTCCAAAGAGTAACAAATATTCCAATTTTAAAGTTGAAAAAAATTAATCATTTTGCATTTGTTCATTATGAAACTCGGGAATTAGCTGAAAAAGCTATGCAAATTATGACAAGTAAGTTATTCAATTTTTTATATATTTATTTTAGAAAAATTAATAATTTTTATAAAAGTAAACTTCTTAATTATAAATCATGATAATAAAATACTTTCATTTAAAAAATATTATATACAATAGCTATATGATTAAGTATACAAAAATATTAATTTTAGTTTCTATTCATTATCTTAAATATTTATTTTTTAAACTTCTGTATTAATAAAACCAATAAAAATGGTTTTCAATCTAGGGCCAGGAGGTATTGCAGAATCAGAATTATGGGAAATTAGGTGGGCAAAACCAATAGGCCCAATTAAACAAGCCGAAAGACAACGGTGCATTAATGAAGCTATATCACAGTCTAAAAATCAAAAAGAAATAAAATTGAAAAAACTTGTAAAAAAACAAAATCCAAAAGTTGCAATTCAAATGAATCGTTTTGAAAATAATACAGAACCTCTTGACTTACAATATGTTACAATCCTTACAGACTATGTTACAAAAACTTTACAAGCAGTATGTTCTTTTGAATGTTTGATAAGCAATAATCCAGCTGGATTTATTCATAAGGTCAGTGTTTTTACAAAACTTTTAAATATTTAGTTCCTAAAACTAGATATTTGACATTATTTTTAAAATAAACAGATAATATTATTTTATATAAAATTATTTTGTTTTGATTTTACAGATAACAATATTTAAAGATAATATATTAATCCTTGAAGATTATGGTAGTGTACAACCAACAAAACAACTGTCACTAAATGTTGCAGTGTCAACTGTTTATCAGAAATTAACATCTATTTATGATTATAACGTTTATAATAGTGCGTGTCATATTTCTAATGATTTTAAATATATATTGATTTCTAACAAATTATTTAAAATACAATAAAATTTAATTTTAGGTATGTACAGTTCTTCAGTGATGGACAATGTTACTATGCAAATGGACCATTTAAATATTACTAATAATATGAGAGATGTACATTTCAGTAATATCTACTAGTTTTATATATTAGATAAGTTGAAAAAAGAATACAATTAACATAATGTTATTATTTAATTAATTACTTATATTTCAACTTGTGAAAGTAATGATTTTTGCAGTAATACTTTACGAATGTTTTGAAAATTCTAATTATTTATTAATTCTGCATTTAAAAAGATATTTCAACATTCAAATTTTTATATAATTTTTAGATTTATAAAAAACTTGCGATTATGAGACTACTACATTCATAAATTCCTTATAGATTTACAATTTTTAGACTAGTTGTCAATTTAATTAATTTAAAGATCTTTAAAAAAACTGATTTTTATAAATTAAAAAAAAATGTTTATAAATTAAAAATCATCAATTAAATTAAAAATTAAATTTATTTTAAGTATTTTTTATTAACAAACAAATATGAAAGTCTTTGAATCGAATTTTAATAATTGATTAAAAAGTAAATTTTATTGTAATTTAAACATTTCATGATTGAAATTTATCACAATATTAAATATTGTAAATTAATTCAAATTAAATTATTTAAATAAATATTAATTATTTTTTCCAATTTTTGTATTTATAAAATAGGAAAAAGATAAAGAATAGCATGAAGAATATGTTAGATTAAATTTGTATGCATTTAACATAAAAATTAGTCTCTACATTGTCAAGTTTTTTATTTTTTATTACCAAAATAAATTTTTAAGTATATTTACTATGATGCGTTTATTTAAAAGCTTCATTATAATTTTTCAATTGTTAAATTGTTATTTTAACTCTAAAAGTCTAGTTTTGATACATCATTTACATTTAAAATCTACATTTGAGTTTAATAACTAGGTATTTTTATTATATTGTATTGTCAATGTATGATGCTCATTTATAACTATTTATTTTGATATGTATTTTTAATAAGAATTCTTGAAAATATTGGTGATACTAATGTTTAAAATGTGCATAGTCTATTTAATCATTGTAAAAAAATAGTTTTAATTTAATTGACGTAAATTATAAGAATAAAAAGTTAAAAATATAATTTATAACTCAGACTAAATATTATTTTTTATGTAACTATTTTATAATAAATTATAATGAAAATAAAATTTAGTTGTAATTATTAAAAAAACAATTTATTAAAATAAACTAAATATTATAACTTTCTAATAAATTGTTAGAAATTGAAATTACAGATTTTTCTTTAAAGTGATTTTATTACACTAAAATTAAAAGAAAAAGAAAAAATTACTAATTTGCTTCTTGAAAAGCAGAAATCTGATAATCTCAGATCTGATACATAAAAAAAAAGTTAATTTACGAGTATTCAGAAATTGTTAAAATTGAAAAAAGAAATTAAAAAAAAATTTAATGTTTTGATCTTCTTTTTTAATCATCAGTAACTTTAGAATAAATTAATATTTTCATGTACAATAAATCATAAGATATTTTGATCTGTATTTTTAGAATCATATCTTAAATATATTATAATTAAATGAAATGCAACGTTCTATTTTTTTAGAAATTTGCACTTTTAGAAACTTTACTGAATACAAAACATTTTTCTTGCACACGCAGTAATGAATATAAAGTATATGCTATGTACATTTGTGCGTATTTTGAAAAAAAAAAAGAAACAAAAAAAACAAAAAAGAAAAAATCAAATTCATACGTATTTTTTAAAACTACGACGGTTTGAAATTTTTAATAGGCTTTCATTATTTTATCGATAATATAGATTCTTAACGTAAGACTTTAATTTTGTTTAACATGCGCGACTCTCATTATAAATATTCTACAACATAGGATATGTAAGAATAATTTTTTCTATCCAGCAAGGTTGTATTTTTTTTTCACGCAAAATATTACATTTTTTTTGGGATTGAAACATTGGGGTGGACTGGATTAAAATGACGTAAATAAGAAATGATTCTTAAAATACTGATAAAAATGAAAAACAAAAAAGAAGAAATTGTAAAAATACGATAATTTTTTAATGGAGTTTTTTTATATTTAACTTGACATGTGCAAAATTTATTGAACTTTGTTTTGTTGCGAAATTTTTATTGACGAGTGTATGTATTACAAAATTCCAAGAAAATTTGTAATCCGAAGTTCTTACAGTCTCTGAATCAATTTAAAATACAAAAGTATGTTGTGTTCCTTTAAATAATTAAGTTTTATAATTAAAATTATAGTTTAATATTTAGTAATTTATCGGTTGTTGAATTTATGTATAAAATTTATCTTAAATATAAATACAATCAATTTTAAAATACCACTTTGTAATGCATAATAGACATATATTTTTTTCTTAATTATAATATTAATTCCAGCATTTAAATAAAAAATGGTTTTTTTTTTTTTTTTTTCTTTTTGATGAAAGGAATTTTTAATTTATAATTTACAATATATTAATTATTACACTTTCCCACTATTTAGTTTCGTTATTACCTGTATGAGTAGAAGCTTAGTTAATCCGTGCGTCTAGACGGTAAGGTGACAGTAGTATCACAACAGTAAAGCTTTTATGAATCCAAAATAAAGGCTTCGGTCATTTACATTATGGTCTTGTTTATGGTGCAAATAGTTGAATTTTAAAGAATTTCCTAGAATAACCCCCACAAATGGAAAATTTAAGAGACGGAAGGAACTATATATAAAGCGGAAGGGTCACAGCTCGTACTCACAATTATACGTACTTTCGTAAGTGCAGGTCGTACTTAGTTCGATTGTCGATTGATATAAGTTACGTTTATTTAAGTTAAATAGACATGTATTTTACAATATTTTTATTTTTTACAATTACAATTTTAGGTGAGTTTAAAATGAAATCATTTGAATTATTTTATTATCTTATTTAATTAAATTATTTGATATACGTTTGTAGATATTCAATCATATGATATTTATTAATTAAAATTGGTATCATATTAATATTTATAAAAATTTTAATACAATTTTGTTTTTTAGTTAAACAAACATTAGTATTTTTGTATTATTATCATTAAATTCAAAACGAGTGATTTTTTTTTTTTTTTTTTTTTTCGTTTTGGTTTTAAAAATATACAATAATTTTAATAAATTAGTTTTGTAATCAGGTGATAATGTTTACAAAAAATTTTAATTTAAAAAAAATTCACTTTTCAGGAAAAGCGAAATGTAATCACGACATAGAAGATTCAACTTATTGTAAGTCTTTTAACGTTGCGACTTGTAACGATCCAAACAAAGAAAATTGCATAACGCAAGAAAAATGTGGGCCCGCAGGAACTGAGAGGCATAATCATTGTTTTACATTATGGGAATTCAATATAGAAACAGGAGCATCAAAAGTACAAATGATGGTAAGTTTATTATTAATTTGCTTAATTTATCAAATTTTTATTTTTTAATCTGTATTAATAAGTTCAAAAAGTTAACAAACAATTTATTTCCAATTTTTTTAAATAATTTATTCTATATCTCATAGGGTTGCTTTTTGAACAACAAAGATTGCTATGCAGGATCTCATTGTGTCGAAAAAAACAAAGATCAGAAAAATCAACTATATTTTTGCTGCTGCAACGGAAATTTGTGCAATAAAAATTTCACCTATGAAAAATTGTTAGAAAATCGACAACAAGTTACTTTAAGTAAGCGTAATTTAACTACTTTTTATTTTTAAGTGTGCTTAATAAATATTTTAATATTTGCTTTTTTTTTTCATTTTTTAGGTGTAAAAAAGTCATTCTTTATCACAAATGAAGAACAAATGTACATATTAATTTTAGTGCTTTTTATATTTACGTTTATAATTTCACTCTCCTTCTTCATTTGGTACTACCATCATCAAAAATTATCTTGTGAAAACGAAGTATGTATATTTAATGTGTAAACTAGTATAGTATTTATATTTGAATTAGATTATTAGAAGATTCAATATTTAAAAAAATAAGTTTTTTAATTTACTGCAAAAATGTAATTGATTTGAAGTTAATTGATTTGAAACATAAAAATTATATCTTTTTTTTTCACTTCTAAAAATATTAAAAGAATTAATTTCAATTTAAATGTTTATTGATGCTGTTCTTTGATTGATGTTCATCCACATTGATTTAATAAAAAAGAAACAAGTGTTTAATATATCCAAATAAATATTTTTATAAAAATAAATTTTAATTCTTTTTACAATTTACTTTTATAATAATGTTTTTTCAGATACGTTAAATAGTTAATTTTTTATAATCAAAACAAAGTTTTTATTGATAGTATTTTACATGTATGAAATGCCTTTCAACTAATAAAACTTTTGAATAGTTTTTACTTAATACATTATAAATTTACACACATAAGTTAAATATCAAATCAATGAATATGAATTTTTATTTATTTATTTATTTTTTTTTTTTATCATATACTTTCAGTTGTCAAAAATAGAAAAAGGTGAAAATTTCAAGCAGCAATCATCCATACATAAACTCGAAGAGAAAGACAAGATCGTCGAAATGGCAAGTATAGTTGAACAGGTAGAACTTTTAGAGAAGAAAGCGGAGGGTCGTTTTGGCACCGTGTGGAAGGCGCGCCGAGGTGACGAGACAGTGGCTGTAAAGGTATTACCGTTGTCCGCCCGTCAATCCTGGCAGACTGAGCTTAAAATTTTTCAATTACCCCTCATGGATAATGAGAATGTGCTGCATTTTGTTGGCGCCGCACAGATCAGCAATGATCTTGACACTCAATTTTGGATTGTTACGGCTTATTACGGAAAAGGTTCCCTGAACGACTATTTGACCGAAAATATCATTACTTGGAATGAAATGCTTGATATTGCACTTTCGATTGCTAGGTAATGCATTTAATATACTTTTATGATGATCAAATTATTTTTAAATAAAAATAAAATATTGTTTTATTTTAATTTTAATTATATTGTTAAGAAATTGAGTATGTTTATTAGTTTTATTATAAAAAATAAACTATAAAAATTTAAATATCTCATTGCAGAGGTCTAAATCACTTGCATCAAGAAATCTCGTCGTCAGATAAACAAAATTACAAGCCCGCGGTTGCTCACCGCGATTTTAAATCGACTAATGTATTGTTGAGCGGTACTCCCGGAAATATACGCGCTTGCGTCGCGGATTTTGGACTGGCGCTCGTTTTCCAAGCGGATATGCTCTGCACCAATCAGCAACACGGCTGCGTCGGCACGTTGCGTTACATGGCTCCTGAACTTTTAGACGGTGCCATTAATTTTAACAAAAAAGCTTTCCTCGCCATTGACATGTACGCTTGTGGACTCGTGTTTTGGGAACTGGTTTCAAGGTGTGCTATAGAAGAGGTAAGAAGCGCCGTTTAGTTACGTGTTTTTTAATTGTAAGAGAAACTATAAAATTAAGATAATTTGCATTTAACTTTATAATTAAAATTATTTTAAAATTTTTACTTTTTGTTGAATTTATAAGGTATTTGAAATAACTATTGTACAAATAAATAAATTTTTAATGTAAAATGATACGTTTCTTTTTGTTTTTTTTTTTTTTTTTTTTTTAATGAAATGGGAATATAAGTATATCTTCTAATTCTTAATGATGTTATTTTATAGGAATTTGCATCTACATATCAGCTGCCATTTGAAAAAGAAATTGGTTTACAACCTAATTTAATAGATATGTTAGAATGTGTTGTTCAACAAAAAAGAAGACCTCATATTCCTGAGACATGGAAAACACATTCAGTGAGAATATAATTTATTTATTATAAATTAATACGTAAATCAAATATTAAAACAGTTTTTAGTATTTTTCTGTTGATAAACAAACTAAAGTAAAGTAAAAATGTAAATTATAAACTGTATCAAAACCAAAATTAAGAAAAAAATAATTTTGTTATACAATTGATTTCATTACATTAAAAAAATATCTTTTATTTATTGTTTAATACTACAATGCGGACTAAAAATGATTAATAAATTAATTTCAGGGACTTTCGTCGATCTGTAATACAATAGAAGAATGTTGGGACGAGGATGCAGATGCGCGCCTTTCTGCGTCTTGTGTAATTGACAGAATTTCTTCGTTAAAAGATAAAAATGTTAATAATTGCGTATAAATAAAAAATTATGTTTACTGTATAATATATGTATTATTTTATAATTGTAAATAAATTTATTTATAAATTATTTAATGAATTGTTTGTATTACTTTAAAATTTTTTGAACTTTCAATAGGAAGACTTTAAAGCTATATAAATAATATCTAAAAAAAATATGATTAATATAATTTCTGGTTGGAAATATTACTGATAATTAGAAATTTCTTCAGAAATTTTGTGCAATTAAATTTATTAATGATTTATTAAACTGCCTTATTATATAGACAAAATATTTTTAAATATATGTTAAATTAATGGTTACTACTTTTTTTTATTCAAGATTTTTATAAAAAGGTTATTAGATTTATAGTTTAAAAGAATTTGGTTGTAAGATTAGCAAATTCGACTGTTTTGTAATTCTTTTATATATTTATACATTTTAAAATCATCAGTATTGAAATAATTATTATTCAGAAATGTTTTTATATCCTTTGATTTTTTCAATACTTGGATTGGGACATGCTTACATTCGTATATCAATTCGTATTGACTGTAAAAAATACATTCATTCTAAAAAGCTTACAGCTTGAGACGGTACAATACCGTAAATGTCAGATACTTAATGTCAGTTTACAATATAAAAGAATAAATTTAATAAAATTTAAAATCAGAAAAGAATTTAACAATTTTAGAGTAAAATCTTTGACAAATAAACAAATTTTTTAAATTCTTAACAAAAAAAAACAAAAATATTGGAAGAAATATTGGTTTGTGTTGCGATTTTTCTATACTCTTGTCTTATTTACTTACGCTTTGATATATTTTAGTACATTTTTTTACACTTTAAAAACTAAAAATATCGTTGCTAAATGAGAATATATGAAAATAAATTAAAATATAATTAAATTACCTATTTATTTAGCTAGTGTAACTATGTATTAACACAATTAGAAAATATTAAGAATCAGAAAAAATCTATAAAGAGTATCAAACTAAACAAGTGCTTAAAAAAATAAAATGTGGAAGAGAGAAAACTCGGGAAACTTTTGCATCCAGGACCAACGTAGATCGTGGGTTTAAAAATTGTGAAATAACATAATTCTTTTAGTCTTGATACAAAAAAACCATATATTGGATTTCCTAATTATTGTTTGTTGTTGTCAACATAATAGAATCGACAAAATATATGATTTAATTATGCTTTGAATAGTATTGTATAATTATATACATTGATTTTCTATGATTCGCTTTTTGTCACGTGATGCATTATCAACTTCCACGTCAGGTGTGTCCCTTATCGACGCATTTTCTCTTTTGCATCGTTTGTAGGATGAAAAAACTAACCTCCAATAAAATTATTTAACGTATAAACGACGTAAATTTAAATGCGGAAGGTTTTAACTCCTTTTTAGAACTTTTTATTGCGTAAAATAATGAAACGGTTCAAAACTTATGCTCTTCTATACCAGTGATAGTAAATCATTTTATTTCTATTAATGTTTTCCTATTAGTACTTCAATTAATATTCTGTTTACAGAAAGAAAATTTTTCTTTTATGTATATTTAGCATTTATAAAATTATAAGAATTACTTAAATCTTTTCTTAGATGCAAATTAATGATAAAAGATAAATAAGTGCACTTAAGGTGAGTATTTTACTTTTTATAAGTATTCCTATGAAAATTATTGTTGAATTTTATACAACTGGAAATCTTTTCATTAGGATACTATTTTATTTCTTTTTTGTTATTTTATTGCAAATAGTCTAATTTGTTAATTTCAATTATTAAAATTTTACTTAATTTGTTTTTTAATTCTGATTTATATTTAAATAATTACTTACAGTGTATTCAGTGTACAATTATTATTGTTGTATTGTACAGTGTACAATACTATTGTTGTATATCAAAAGTAACAAAAAATTATTAGATTAAAAAGTTTAACTAATAAATTTAATATATTTTCCTCTATATTTCAATATGTAAATATATATATTTTATTATTATAACTTTCAAAAAAAATAATGCGTTAAAATATAAGTACATTGCAAAATATTTAATATATTTTTAAATAATACAATTTATGATTAACCGTTGTTAACTTGAATGATTTTTAAACAATTATTATAAATAAAAATTTTATAATTTTTATATGGATGTTTTATTTAAATTCATTTCAATTAAAATTATATACTGAATAAATTTAAAGAATCCTATGCTACTAGATTAAAAAATGTTAAAATATAATTTATAAATATCAATTCTATTTAGCAATGCTATGAAATGATTTTCCTATAGTACTATAGTACTTTGCACATCATATTAATTTAAAATTGTATAAATTTACAGAAATTTTGAAAATGAACTACGAAGCAAATAGATTACAGACTTTTGAAAATTGGCCAGCTAATTCGGCAGTCAGTCCTGCAAGAATAGCCAAGGCAGGCTTCTATTACACAGGTCAAGCACAAACTGTTCAATGCTTTCTTTGTGGTGTTACAATATCCGAATGGAATTATGGCGACCAAGCTATGGCTCTTCATCGACTTGCTAATCCAGAATGTTCATTTGTTTTGTATCCACTTGCATCTTGTAATATACCACTTAATGCCACAGGTAATAACGTAGAAATTTCAAATTCAAGAAACAATGATTCTCCACAAAACAATGAATGGAATTCATCAGCTACTGAAGAAGTAAGCCTTTTAAGTTATTCAGAAAGATTGAGTACATTCCAAAATTGGCCTATTCCAGCAATTGTTTCACCAGAAAGATTGGCAAGATCAGGGTTTCATTATCTTCAACAGGGTGATATGGTTAATATTTATTTAAATTACTGAAATTATTCTAAGTTAAAAAAAAAGTTTTTTATACTAAATCAATCTTATTTGCTATTTTAAATATTTATTTTAAATTATTTTTTCTTAATACTTTTATAATCAAAAATGTTTTATTTGAAAATTAAAAAAAAAATTTATTTTATATTATTAATAAATTTGAAGTTAATTTATTTTTTTATAATTCATTCTGAATTATATATTGTATTTTAGTACAAAAGTAGTTGTTTAGTAAATTAAGTTTTGTATTAATTTATAAAAAACACTGAATTAACATATTTAAAGAAATATAGTATTTAATTTTTTAGAATAATTCGCAATGAAATGTTTCTTACAGGTGGAGTGTGTTTATTGTCGTGGTGTAGTATTAAAATGGGAACCTGGTGATGATCCTGATCGTGAACACAGAATACATTTTCCCAATTGTGACTTTTATTCGAGAGAAGAAGCAAGTGAAGGTGAAAGAATTTAAATTTTTTACTACTATTACTATTAAAATATTCTTATGCTTTTTGGATTTGGTGTTTTCTTACAAATAAAATTTACCATATTTATAATATAATATATTTAAATGAGCAAGATTATAGTCAAGATTTTGTGTTAACCTTCAGAGCTAGTGTTATGAACTAGAGGATTGTTTAGATAAATATATATCTGAGCCAAGTTTATTGACATTAAGCCAAGTATATCGATTCATTCTAAATATAATTATTTTGGCAATGTCAATGAGCAAGGCAAACATTAGTTGCACACTTCTACATAAATTGCTTGAATCGATCAATGTTTTTTATTCTATCTGATAATAAGGCATATTAATTAAACATTGAATGGGTTCAGGTACTTTAACATAAGCTCCATAAATATTTTTAACATTTTTCATATCATTATTTAAAATTGATCCTAATCAGCTTAATAATTTGGTTTCTAAATATTCAAAAACTTTTAAATATAAGTAAAGGACAATTTTTTATTTTTACTAAATTGAACATTTTATTTTTCTTTTATAAACTTATTTAAATTTTGAGAATTAATAAAATTCAAAATTTGCGTGATAGATATGTCAGCAGTGGAATTGGGCAATGTCAAGTTAATGCCTGATACGACCTCCAATTTCATAGAACTAGGTATACAACATCATTTAGCTCCAAGACAACCAAAACGTGCAACATATGAGAGTAGATTACGAACATTTGAAGGGTGGCCTAGCAATTTAAAACAAACTCCTGAAATGTTAGCTGATGCTGGATTTTATTATATGGGTAAGTTCAGAAATTTAATTATTCAATATTATTATTAGTAATTAATTCTATTAATAGTATGTATCACATTATACTAATAGTTTTAAACAATAGTAAATTTAAATCTTGTTTTAAAATGTTTTTGTAAAATATAATTTTAAATTTATTATTTATGAAGATTCAAATAAATTTTAAAATTTAGAAAAATAAAAATATAAAATAAAATAGCTTGATAAAAAATGACTTTTTCTTCAATGGTTTTATTTAAAATAAATTATTAAAGGTCCATACGATCAAGTGAGGTGCTTTCATTGTGACGGAGGTTTAAGAAATTGGGAAGAAAACGATGATGCTTGGATAGAACATGCGAAGTGGTTTCCTAAATGTGGATATGTGGCTTTAGTAAGAGGGCAAGATTTTATTAAACAATGTATTGAAAATAGACCTCCGTTAGATCCTTCAGTAAGTAAAATTTTTTAAATACTTCTTGATAAATAAATTCTTTAATTGAGAACTAACAATTGAGCACTATTCTTCATATTTAATTATATGTAATATTATAGATATTAACCAGTATTATTGATGATAATACTGATGTTTCAATAACACCACCTGTATCTCCTGCAATCGCGCCTCCAGTAAGACGACAAGTGACAGATGCTGAATTGGAAGAATTACTAGACACAGCACCAGCTGTAGTAAGTTTAACAATTATTTATTTTTTACTGGTACTATTAACTACAACTATTACCATTAAATGAATCAATATGATATATTTTGTAGGCTGCATTAGAGATTGGTTTACATGTAGGCAGAATTAAAATGGCATTGAAAAGAAGAATGGAACAAGTAGGTTTGCCATATGCAAATGCTGATCAACTTATTGAAGATGCTACTCAAATACAATTAGGAGAAGAGGATAATATGTAAGTTTTAGATAAATATTGTTAAGAATTAAAATATTATCGTCATATCTAACTTATGAAAATTTATTGCTAATATTTAGTAATTATATACAAAGAAAGATTTACTTTTATATAATATTTACATTAAAAAAAAAAAAAGAAATTTTTTAATTTTTTTTTTAAGATTATTAGCAATTAATAAAAATTACTTATGTATGTCGTAATAAAATTTAGAATTTTAATTAGTATTTGTTACATATTTACATATGTTTAATAGTTATCACAAGAATTTCAGTTTAATACAAATAAAATATTTTTAGTTCTAGTAGACGTACGCCCGATTTTCCATCAGCAGAGCTTACTCATTTATTAAATCAAATTATAAATAGTACAGAAGGTACGAGTAGTTCGAGCGGTCAAACTGAAAGAATGTTAAATAACGGAATAAAACCAAACAAATCTTCCCGAAAATCATCAGCGGAAATGGAATCAGATGATAGAACACGGGCTGACGGGAAGAATAAAAATGATAAAACTGGTAAGTAATAAAATTTATAATTTTAATCAAGGAAAAAATGATATAAATTATTTTATTAAATAATATTTTAAAATTTGCTGCTTATTACAGTACAATAATAATTCATTTTAAAGAATAACTTTTTTGAAAGTAATTGAATGCAGTTTAATAAATGTGATTTTTGTCTTTAAATCAATGTTTAAAAAAAGCAATTTTTTTAAATAAACAAATCAGTAATATATTTGTCTCCATTTAATAAAAAATATTCTAGTACAATTTTTTTTCTTTTACTTATGTTATTTATTTTAAATGAAAAATTTTAAAATATTAATTTCTGATTTTTTGGTATTTGATAATTTACTATTTCTTATAATTTAAAATTCAAATTGTGAATAATTATAAATGAAATTTCCAAAATAGCCTCTTTAGAAGAGGAAAATAGAAGATTAAAAGAAGCTCGTCTGTGCAAAATTTGTATGGACAGAGAGGTTGCAGTTGTTTTTCTACCCTGTGGTCATCTGTCAACTTGCGTCTTTTGTGCACCGTCACTTACGCACTGCCCAATGTGCAGACAAGAAATACGAGCCACAGTTCGTACTTTTTTGGCTTAAGCCAACAAACGAAAAACGAACGTAAATTAACAAAAAGGTTACAAAAACATAGTTATATACGAAAATAAGGTATAAATTTACTTTAAATGATCAATATTTATCATTGTCAATATTTTTTAAGAATGTTTTGTTGTTTATCAATATATTTTACTATCGAGGTGAAATTGAGATATGAGATAATCATTAATGTGTTAAAATTATTGACGAAGATAATTAGTAAAAATATAAACAAAACAATCGGTATATTCTAATTTTTAGTATAATAATGTAAATAATTTGTAATTTTTACTGGTTATATTCAATTATAAAATATTTTATGTAACATTTAACTTTTAATAGTGTTTAACACTTATCGCCTCGTTAGTTAAGAATTATTATGCAACAATTCATAATATTATAATAATTATTAATCATAATTGTATATGTGCTAAGTCAATAGAAAATTCAATGAAAAAATTGTTATAAAAATTGAAGAGTTTGATCTATAAGCCATTTATAACTTCTATTTACTAAATTTTAGTTCAATCATGTTTTATAGATTATAACTTTAAGATTAAATATAGATTATATTTGTTTTTTAGAATATTTAAAGTTCGTAAATAAAGTTATAATCTTGTATGATCTAGTACTTCAATTTAATATTTTTTAAAAATGAAACTTATATTATCAAATTGTTAAAGCTAAAATTGTTCTAATAGGATATGAAAAATATGTAAAAAAAAACTGTCCTTTTATAAAACGTTTATCTTCATTGCGTAAATCAGGAAAATTTTTAATCAACTAAATACAGGTAAATACATTGAAATATTCAAAAATGCTTCTGACAATATATTTTCAAATTTTAAGGAAGGAACATTTGCAAAAATAATATTTGAAAAATTATGCATGCATATCTATATGTGTATATATATATATATATACACACACACATAGATAGCTTCTTATAAATATAAAAAGTTAGGCAATCGTCTTTATAATAGTTTATTTTAAAAATAATCAAAAATGATCAAAAATTTAAAACAAATATCAAAGCCAAACATCTTTTAGACTGAAAATACAATATCAATTAGGTAGTATAAGTGCTTTGCCTTCAAATTTCTTTCATAAAATTTATTGATATACACTTTTTGGTATTTTATAACAAAGTACAAACGTAAAATTTTTTTCAAACTGTGACTAGTAGCTTATTATTTGGAAAAAAAAAAGTAATTTTTTTTTGTTGCTTATATTTTAGTAATACTTTTAATATATATTATTTTTCTACTTGTAGAGCAGTGTAACAAGTTTAATTTTAAAAAGTACTTGAATGTTCCTGTAATTTGTTTGTAATTTTATTAAAACACTAAAGTTTGAAGCTATGCGTCCATACGCTTAAATAAACGTGATATCAGATGTGACTTTAAAACGCTTAAAATTTCTAGATATATCTAAAGTTCGTTATACGAATTTTCCTGTTGATAATTAATGCGCCCCTAAAAAATTAGTAAATAAAAATAAACTACTCTGAAGTGATTGAAATTTACATTGTTCATTGTGTATGATGAAATGTAATTTTAGCAAATTTAAATGTGTTTATATTAGTTAAAATTATAAACAAAATGTTGTTTCGTATTCCGTAAATTAGTCTTATATAAATCTATAAACGCTATTTATTTTTGTGAGACTATTCATTTACTTTGTTGAATGTATGTACATGCGTATGATACGCGTGTATGTTATTACAACACCAATTAAAAAAAAAAAATATATATATATACATAATCTAAATAAAGAACATAGACTATATTTCTTACTTTATCTAACTAATATATTTATTATTTTATCAAAAATAATGCATACAATATAAAATTAAGAAATTTTTTTTCTTAGGTATATCCACCTAATTACCTATATTTTGAATAAATAGATTTTTAATGTTTTTTTTGTATTTAAAATATAATTATATAGGCATTATATTTTAAATATTATTTTTTATTAAAAAAGAAGATGTTGTGCAAAAAGATCCTAGTAGATTCAAAAATGTCGTGTGAATTATTTATTTTCTAATCGAATCGAAGAAAGAAAGTAAATTTATTTTAAACATGAATTTAAATTACATTTAATTATTTATTAACTATGATCAATTATTCATTTGCATAAATTGCAATTTATTTCAATCGAAATTATAGTTACTTGAAATTCTTGCAAGTTTTTATTGATAAAAGATATCGTCGCTTATTCAGACAGAATTTAAACAAGATTACTTCTCAGAAATTGTTGCTGACTCAATGTGATACTGCTGCGAATGACACATTACGCAAAAACTCTCATTTTCTTTCATTCATTGAACGATGAATTAATAGAAATTTTTCAAAAATCCAAACGCTTATGTGATTAAAAATTGGCAGCTTGTAATTAAAAATCGATGATCAAATATTTTTTTCTAGAGTTTGGTTAGTGGCAATCAAGTATCTACTTGAAGCACATTGTTTTTGGATAACTTTTTTTCTGGTTATTGAATTAAAACTACATATAAATATAATTATTTTTCGTACATACATACATCTTATCTACACATACATTGAAAAAATGCCGATGCTCATTTATCTATTTTTCAGCATAAAGTTTCTTCTCAACAAGCAGTCCAAAAAAAGCACCAAATATAACACTTTTACATAAGTAGCTTTATAATGGTAAATATGTGCGTGCCATATGTGAACTGGTAACGCAAAAGGTTCTTTGTGATAACATCTTTCAACGTCTACAACAACTTTCAATGTCTTGGTATTTCCGGTGTTTGCTCCCTTTGATTAGTGAACAAGAAGTCCGAGAGCTCTTCAATTTCATTTAACGCGCGTACAGACTTAAAAGTCCAATTAACACTTTTATTTGAGTATTTTTTATTTTATTTTTTATATTCTTTTAAATCAGAATAAATATTTTCTTTTTTATAATAAAAAGATCTTATCGATCTAAAATGATCGTTGAGAAACTGTTTGTTTGAAAAATTTAATATCACTGACTGGATGGTAAAAAAAAAAAAAATTTGATACTTAGATAAAACGTAATTTTAAGTTTAATAGCTATAAAATTTACGCTTTATATGATATTTAATAAAAAATCATTTTTAACTATAGCTATGTAATAATTGCAAAAAATATAGCAACATATCTTGAATAAATATCTTATCTTAAACTATAGACAAAGATATTTTTCATTTTTCTAATTTCAAAAACCGATCGTTCATTAATGATTTCGATTTCAATTTGGTTTTTTTTTTTTTTTTTTTTAACAAAGATCAATCGGTACAAGGCAGATTTTAATAATTCGATCATTATTGTAAATTGTTGAATTTAATCTTTAAAAATTATAACTGAAAAAAATTAAATAAAAAAATATTTCATTAATTGTAGGTAAATCATTTATTTTAATTTATTAGATATATAAAAACACCCATAAAATGGTTAGAATCGTGAACATTTCGTCCTATTTTTTTTTTTTTAAAGAAATATACAATATGTCATTTTTGTTGATTAACTATATATATATGCTTAAAGTTATTTACAATTAAACATTTTACATTCGTAATTTTTATAAAAATTATTTTATACATTTGTTATTAAAGATTAGAGAATTTTTTAATTTTATTGTGAGTTAACTTGAAAGTTATTTCGATTAATTTTTGTTTCTTATAAATAGAAGTAAAATAATATCTTACGCAAGTCACATAGTGTTAACAAAAATTTTAACTTTACTATTGGATCGACGATACAATTGATAATAATGATTTTTTAAACGTTTAGTTTTAAACTTTATAATCAAAATTTTACAATGTCGCTCTATACGTATGCTCATGCGATTTCACATGCGAAATCGCATCGAGATATTCCTATTGTACGCATCCGCATATATTATAATTGTAACAATAAGCATCGTGCATAATTTATAAAAAGACGACGTGCAGGTATTCGATAAAAATTACTCATCGGCTCTTTAATTACGCATCGTATATATTTATATGTTTATGCATAAAAAAAAAATATATATATGTATATACATGTATATATAATGTCGCATTGCCGACATAAAGGAAGACCGATTGAATGAGAAATAAAAAAAATTCGCGTATGATACCATAACAGATAATTTGGTGCCCATAAATTATAGTAAAATGATATACGACATCGTTGACGCAATGCAATAGAAAGAAAGAAGGAAAGAAAGAAAAAGAAAAAGCATCTGTCGGTTGTATGTGTCCTTTATTGTGCCGTCGAATAAAGAAATTCATGAAAATCCATGTGAATGTATTTATACATTGTGTGGGTAAACTAGGATCTATGCACCCCTCGGAAAAACTCATCTCGATCGCAGCCTGTTCGTGCACGTTGCCTTTCTCGTTTTGCCCTTTGTTACAAAGCCCTTTCTCCCTCGTAATGCGCAATTCGAAACTTTTGGAGCTGGTTTTCGATTTTCTTGCGTTATTTTATTTTAATGTTGCGTTATCCTACCTTGCCGGTAAAATTTTTTTATTATAAAGTTTTGGTCGAAGAACGAAAACGATGAAAAACTATTATAACATTGCTCTCGCGTGCAAAATATAGCCAGATTAACGGGTTACCCCTACTTGCGACTTTGAAAAAATCGATTTTTTGTTAATTGCATTTTTTTGAAGTATAAGTATCTGAGAATATGAGCTGGAAATTTCAAGTCGATCCGAACAAAATTGACTGAGATATGAGCGTTGAAAGAGAAGAATCCGTTGTGTAAACAACCGGCAATTAAAACTTTAAACGCGTTTTTCTCGAAATGGCATTTTTGAAATCGGTGACCAAGATTACTCAAACACTAATGAACCGATCTTCTTGAAATTTTGCAGGCTTATTTAATACATAAAAATGTAGTCTTTAATCGTTCGATTTTTTGTTTAAAAAAAAATGGCCGTTTTATAGCCAAAAAACGGCCGTTTTTTTTCGTTAAAATCGAACCATTGACTTTAACTGTCCGCCATTTTGTGAAAAATGAATATTTTTTTAAATCCTTCGATTAAAGACTAGTTTATACTTATGTTTAACTAAATCTATCCACATTTTTTGTTTCAAATGATCCACTTTGCCGCAATGTTGGTCACCGCAAACCGTATAAATAAAAACACTATTTCATTGGCGGCCATTTGCCACTTAACAATGTAATATTTTGCAATAAAAAAATTACTGAAAGTTCTTCAAGATGTATTCTTTAAGATGATATAATAATCGTTTAAAAAATTTTTGTAGTTTTCTTTAAAAAAATTCATGAAAAAGGCCTTTTTTGTTGAGCTACAACTGGGGGTAACCCCTTAAACATTTAATTCATAAGTGATGCAAGAAATCTACTGAAAATTTCAAGCGCATCAAAGTCAGGTAATCTTTGAAAAAAAAAAAAAAAAAAATTCGAAACATTAAAAAAAAAGAAAATTATAACAATGTAAAACAGCACCACGGATGTAAATATAGCATACGAATCGGGTTTATCGTCTAGTTTGCGTTTCTCGATCGATCGCCATCCAGTGCAAGTTCGCCACGTCTGCTTTTCTCTCTCTCTCTCTCTCTCTCTCTCTCTCTCTCTCGACCAACCCTTATAGGAGAAAATTCGCCCTTCTCCGCGGACTATACTCGCGAGGCGTAGTTCTCCTTCCATTTTCTCCCCTTACGTATGTAAGTACGTATATATGCATGTATATATATATATATATATACAAACCGCACCTTCTACGTTTCTCCCTTCGGTGCTTGGCTACTCGCGAAGGTGTGTAACGATCCACCTTGATGCAAGAAACCGAAACGCACTTATTTATACGAATATTTTTCTATTAAATAGATAAAAGGTCTTTTCTTATTAATGGATGCTATGTAAGGGATGATTTAATTACAGTTTTTTTTTACAGTTTATTAAACATAAAAATTAATTTTTTTTGAATTCTTATATCGTATTTGTATTCTACTACTATTGTTAATAAAATTAATTGTACTTAATATTAACGTTATTAATTTTTATGAATTAATTGTTTTCAACAATTATAACAATTTTTATTTACAATAATAAATTCTTTTCTAAAAAAAATTGTTCTGACAAAACAACATTGAAAAGTTATATGATCTGATGTATGAATAAATGATAAATTAAAAAAATGATAAATCTGATGTATGAATCTGATGTATGAATAAAAATTAAAAAATTTAAATGTCGATCAGTAAACAACGGGAACAAGAATGTTTTTTGACTGCTATAGTCAATTCGTATTAAAAATCACGATAAATTTTATAAAATGAATGCTTGATATAACGAATTATTAATTTTCTTATTAAACATTAAAATTTTTTTTTTTTTTTCCAATCATTACATCAATAATAATAAACAAATTTTACATTTGTGATGAAAAAATTTTCCTACTTCATTATTTTATGACTTAATAAAGAATTATTTAGAAAAAAAAAATGAGTCATCATTTGATAAGCGCATAAGTGCATTTTAATATATATCGAATTCAAAAGGTGCACTTCTTTTCCATCCAGGTACTAAGTTGATATAGCTTCAGCTAGTTCATCTCCCTAAACACGCGTCGCGCATACATACATCCGCACACCTACACTCGCACATCCATACGAAATCGCACGGAGATGTAACGTTGCACTTCTTCACGCACACGAATACACATCATCCCTTCGCCCTCCGCTGGCATATATCTATCATCATCCCTACCCTCGACTCCTTTCATCCCCCTCCGCTTGCAGCCCCTTTTTTCCACTCTGGCTTACACTTTCTCTCTCTCTCTCTCTGTCTCTCGTTCTATCTCATTCTATCTCTCGTACCACCCCGATATTCCAGGGCTCTCCCAGGCTTACATGCTTCTCCCTACCCCCGGAATGGGAGATAAAGGTAGCTCTAGCCCTTCGAAGGACGAAACAGCCCTTGAAGCGGAACCGGCCGGTCGACTGGCAACGTTTCCTACTAGTTATACGTCGATACTCCTCGCTCGCTTTCGAAACTTCGTCGTTACATTAGCTGGATTCATTTTTTGTTCCCAATTGAATGGTTTTTCCGTTTTTTATTTTTTTTTTTCGCGTGTTCGCCTAATGTAAAGAATCGTTACGGCGTTTACATCATACGAGTAGATATTTTTACGTCGACGGAAATTTCGAAGTTGCCGCTTTTGCGTATTATATAATTTTTTAATGTACGTTTTAATAAACGATCGTTCTAAAGAAGTAGTTAAATATTGAAATTCAACAAAATGTGGAAATTATGTTGCTATGCGATGAAAAACTTGAAATTTTTAACGTGAGAATGTTCACAAGTGCTACGGATTCTTGAAAAATAATAAAAAATTTTGAAAAAAATAAAACAAAAAGTTAATTTGTAGATAAAAATTAAATTATTTAAATAAAAATTGAAGAAATAAATTTTTATTGTGTCATGGAAACTAAAATTTTTTTTAGAAAAACTATCCTCAAAAGTCGTAAAATAACGAAGGAAAAGTGAAATCCGGAACAAGATCGTTCACCAAGGCTTAACGTTAAAATAATTTTTTTGTTTAGATTTATTACGTGCCGAAGAAAAAAGCAAGTTATTAACGAACAATATTATAATTAGCCATTAAAAATTAATCTGCGTGTAAAAATAACAGTGCAATAAAGTGAAAAAATAACAGTGCAACAAAGTGCTTATCCTTTTGTGAATAAAATTATTTTCGTTGCAAAAAACATAATATATTTATCTCAAAGACCATATATCCATTAGCGCATACGAATATAAACAAAAACAAAGCTAACGTGACCGTCGCTAACCGTAAATCGTACGTCGTAATACGCTTACGGAAGTTTCTCTTCGCTTTTCTCTTATATATATATATATATATATATAGCTGAGTGCGACGACGCAATACAAGGCACTCGCGCGCGCGCACGAACACATATAGGTATTATATATACACACCATCAGCGCCATTCCGGAGCTTCTGCTCTTTCTCTGTCTCTCGACGCCGACGTACACCCAAAACCTTTTGTACTATTTGTCGTAGACGATTCACTGTCTCGTGAAATGTGAAATTTAAGCCGCTCGAGCCTCGTCGTAGTCACCGGGCTCTTATTTTCTTCTTTTTTTTTTATTTTTCGTTTACTTTTTATCCCTCTTACGTTAGCATTTTCATTTTCATTCTTTTTTCTCAAATCTTTGCCGTCTTGTTTCGTCCGTTTTTTAATGTAAGAGAAGCGCCTAACTTACTCGCGATTATGGGTTTGCGCTTTTGAACGTCTTCATCTACATGTGTATTTGTTGTGTGCTTATACGTTTTATTTTTGAGAGTAATATTCTGTCTGGTTGAACCGCGCGTGTCTTTTTTTTCTATTTTTGGTCCTTTTATTTTTGCCCTTCTCATCTTTGTGTTCGTGCTTATACGTGCATGCGTGCATTTTTGTCGCGGCGCGCTAAATTTGAGGTTACGAAGCCAGACGGAAAACTTGGAAATTTATTTTGGAAACCAAGAAAAGGAAAATCAAAAAGTGCAAAAGAAGCGAAGAAGTTGATTTTGAAGGGGTACATCGCGGCAGCATTTTGCTTCTTATTTCAACATTCATAAAAGATCATACATGAAATAAATAAAACTGGAAAACCGAACAACAGCTACATCACGTACGAATTTAATATAATTTTATCGTTTTGTGCTTCTTAAACATTCTTGTTTTAAATGTTATGTTAAATATAATACACACTTTTTTTTTTTATTAATTTATGTTTGTATAGTTCAACGCACAATTTTTCGCTTTTTTAGTAGTATAGTTATATAATAGTGTGTAGTTTTTGTACATTTTAATAGTTAAAAGGTCAATTGTTTTCGTTTTATTTGCATGAAATTTTGTTGTAATTAACTAAAAATGGTATTAAGAAAAATTATTATTAAAAATTTATATAATAAATATTATATTAGTTTATATTATCATGTAGTTTAAAAGAAAAATTTTGCGTAAAAAAATATAACCTTATTTTCAACAGTTTTTAAAATTTGAACCCTGTACATCCATTTAAAATAAATATTGCTTTATTAAGATTTTAATAAAATTTAATTTTATAATAAATAATTCAATTGGTTTTTAAGCATATTGAGGATTGGAAATTTATATTGATTACAATCATTATTCTTGATATTAGTTAGAAGTCCAACTACAACAAAAATATGTAATATTAACGATTAATTAAAAATGTAGCATTAGTTGACGTGTACATATTCTTAAAATCAATGTTCGATAACGTTGCATAACATCTCTCGGCATACTTATACACCATTGAGCGAGGTTGTTCGTTGCATAGAATATATAGAAAAATAAAAGCGGTTAAAATAGTTGTAAATCCATTTTTTTTACACGAAATAATATTGAATTTTTTAATAAAATATTCATTAATTTACAAAGAATATAGCTAGAAAAATGATTGAATTTTGTTTTAAATTGGATAAATAAACTATGAAAGATTATTAAACATTGTTTAGATGAAATATCAATAAAATATCAATATTTACCTAATATTTTCTAAAACTTATTAGAATAAATAAATAAAATGTAACGTTTTTATTAATATTATATAAAAATAGATTATTTTTATCAATTATTTATTTAATAATGGGCTCTAATAAGACGTATTTTTGTATAGAAAATAGATCTTTCTAATTAAAAAATTTATGCACTATTATTTATCAACTTTTAAAAAAATACATTGCAGCTAAATTTTACAAAATAAAAAATACGATAAAAATGTTTAAACATCTTACAATTAATTAATCGTACTCCAATCGGCATACAATTATATAACGTTTATTTATAACATTCTGCATGTATATCGAAAATCAAACGCTTCGCGATGATTAATGCGCTAAAAAAAAGAAACCGCAATCGAATCTAAAATAAAATAATCGAACTAAGTATCCACATATACATGTAATTTATTTTTATACACAATACGTAATGCAAACACAACGCGCGGTAGCGTATAATGGGGGAGCGAGACGAGCCACTTCCGGCAACATCACCCATGTATATATATATACGTATACGTATATAAACGTATGCGGGGCCTTGCTATAGAAATTCTCATGAATTTTTTTGGTTGAGCTAGACATCGCACACATACGATTGCGCATCAAATGGTGAGAGTGTGTGTGAGAGGAAGGAGAGAGAGCTCGTATATATATGTCCACTCGCTTACACTGGAGGTAAGATACAATGAGATTAAAAATAATAAAAAAAAAAAAAGAAAAAAGAAAAAAGAAAAAAAAACTAACGACGCACGCATGGAGGTATCAGTGTGCTTTTAAATTGATAAGCGCGCTCTTATCTAGAATCGATATCGAGTGTTTTCACAGACGCGCGGGCTATGTAGTCGGCTTTGTTTTTCTTCTTTCTTGAAATGAAGGTGAGAACTCCTAATTACTACAAGCCGCAATTTTTTTTCTTCTTTTTTCCACTTCGAGGTCGATCGATGTCATAAATCATGTCTGTTTCATTTTCAGACTTGTCTCCTATTCCGCCTCATGCCTTTTTTTTTTTCTGTGCGTTTAAATTTTTTTCTCTCACTCGAATTTTGTCGATTAGACATGCATTTATGTATAACTATATATATATATATATATTAGAACGTCGTCAGCATCGAGACGCAAAATGTTAAATGTGTCTAGTCATCATGTATTATTTGATAGATAAACGAAATTTAATTTAAAGTATTGAAATTATTCGTATACTGAACTAGTTGCAAACAATGCATTCTGTACTATCTGTATCTAGATGAAATCTCAATCTTATCGATAATGTTTACATAAGTATTGCCTAATTACACATACATTCTTTACAAATATACATATTTGTTTATTTTTACAAAAGTAGTGAAATTCAAAATGGAATCTGATAACCATGAAAAAATATAGATATTTTCCTGTATACGTTATCTAATATATTGCGTCCTTTTTAATGCATTTGTAGCGCATTAACAAAGCAAGAATAAAAAAATAACACAACAGATTGAACTAATAAGGACGTTATTTAAAAAAAATTTCGATACCTGCCATTTAATCTAATCAAAATACTATTATATTAAAATTTAATTTCCTTTTTTACAATCGTTGGAACAAAAGAAATAATATAAAAAAGTATGTTACTCTGATAACAAGTTAAAATTTTTCTACAATATTTCTTAAAACACAGATAAAAGTTAAATATTTTATATAATTGTGAACAGTTTTGAATTATACTTCGAGTGGTTTAATAATAATATTTTTTTCAAACCAATAAACTTATTGACAAAGTTTATTTTTTTTTTTTTTAACCAAATGGTTTTCTTCTCTTTTATTTTATCTAATCTCGCAATTCCATGGTAATTAAGTTTGCTCGCGTGCGCGCAGGTATTGTCCTTACCGGCGCCAAATTTGAATGGGGAAAACGCCCGTCAAAAAGTCAACAGCGACTATGGGGGTTATAGAACAAACGAACGCGCGCGCCTCTAAAACAATATATAATAATAACAATAATAATGGCAAGAGGAATACACGTAAAAGAAAATAAGAGAAGCCAACCTATTGGTGGAGTGGGAACAATCGTTCCATGACGTAGTCTCATTTCCTGACCCGCACCTAACCGTATATACAAAGAATACACACAGGCCTTTGTATTATACGTACATGCGCTGCTTTCATTTATGCCTTCGTAAACTCTCTCTCTCTCTCTCTCTCGCATTCTTGTTTTTAAACATACACATATAAACACATAGCGTTCCTCTTTCCCTTCCTCATCGTCTTACTCACTCTTTTCCGCCGTAACTTTATACATATATACATACACACATGCATACATGCATACATACATATATACACATCCTCCTGCCTACTTCCTTTCTCCTCGTTCGAACACTCCCGCGCAAAAGACGCGTTTGCCTCGTTACACGCATGTGCGTGCTCATGCATATATCCCATACACGTAAATGATTCTATCGCGAAGTTGTGAAAGAATTGTTTTATTTAGGTTTCAGAGACGGATTTAATTCGGGTAACTTCGAAGGGCCTTACCGGGGCCTATTCGGGGCTATGTTTTCTTTGATAAAAATAATAATTTTGAATTTTTGATAATTTAGTCATCGATATTGTTGAGATACTGACATTTTTATGGAGATAGTAATAGACGATAATTTTTTTTTTTTTTTCAATTAAATAAATTTATTACAGCTTAATGTGGAGCTAAATATATAAATAATTTTGTTTATATTAGTGATTCTATACTCTAAATTTTGTTGAAATATTATAATTTCATTGAACTACTTATATTGAAAAATTTAATAATAAAATGTCTTACTTTTTTTCCCCTGAATATAGTCAAATCATTAAATATATATTTTGAATCGTAAATAATGAAGTTTACCTTTAATCAGATATTTAACAATTACATCAATCAATTAAAAATATTGTTTTTATAGTATACATAAAAATAATTTGGTTATCTGAATAATTAAAATTCTGCAGTCACAAAATTGTGAAAATTTGAGCAAATCAGACCTTGATATATAAAAATTTTTATCGTTGTATAATATAACCAACAATTATTAAACGTTAATTTTATACAGTCATATTACAACTTAAAAAAAAAAAAAAAAAAAAAAAAAATTAGCTTCTACAACGCGCATTCTTCTCTGTGAAAATATTCGTAAAATTAAAATGAATCGGGGAAAAAAAGAGTAGTAAAATCTTTTTGATAATAGGTGCAATAATAAAAGTCTTCCTATAAAAAAATCCCCGTATATCTTTACGTATATATACAGCCCTATTACACATCGCACTCGGCGGCGGCGGCGGCGTCCTGCGCGCGCACGTTTTAAGTGCATCCGCACCGATCCGATCTTCTTTCACGCGAGCGCGCTCATGTAATGGATATTTCGAGTAAAGATAGAAGAAGCCTCTTCCGTCTTCTTTTTTCTCCCGGGTGGTATAAACATTCGGTCCTTCTTTTCAAAGATGACTGTCAACGACGCGTCTCCGTCTATATCTTCCATCAGCACGAACGATTTCTCATTAGGCCCTTGTGTGTATGGATATAAATTTTAAACATTCGTTGTATATTACTGCGCAGTAAATTTTTTTTATTATTTTCTCTCTCTCTCTCTCTCTCTCTTTTCACTGCTCGTTTCAACGAAGTATTTTAGATTGTGGTTTAGTGGAATATTTTAGGCATGAGCAACAAAATTCGTTTGCTTAATCTCAGCCGAGGACACGCGTTACTCATTCGGTGAGTTTTGACGTTTTGCCAATGTTGTTTTCGTTTTTTTTTTTTTTTTGTTTTTTTTTTGTTTTTTTTTTTTTTTTTTTTTTATAAATATAGTTTTATTTAACGATCGATTATCGAAAAAAAGAAGTATACGATGTAAGTTTCGCTCATATTTTTAATTTAAATCTGATGCAAAAAGTCAATCAAGCCGAATAGAATATAAATTTTATAAATTCGGATATTTTCCGCTGACATGATTCTATTGTTTTCATCCAAATTAATTTAATTTTAATTTTAATTATTCGAAAAAAACTTATAAAGGATCACTTGAACATTCATCGTTTTCCAAGCATTTTACGGGGCTCGACTTAAAAGATTGTTTATAAGAATTGATCTTTTAATTTCATTGATTAAATATATAAAAAAAAATTGTTATGGTTTTTAATGATACAAGCGATAAAGCATTATAAAAACAGGATAATCTTTTACAAATGAAATTTTCTGCAAACACTATCACTATTTTTATAAAAAGTTTATAATCTTGATTTTAAGTAGAACTATGGATTTATGATAAGAAACTTTATCAAGCCAGTGTTAAATTTTTAATTTTTTGCGTAAAGATTAAATCATCGAGAATTGGAATTATTAAAGTTTAAAAGCAGTGTCATAATATTCTGAAAAATACATTACTGTTATGAAAACTATTTGCGTAATTTCAGCATTTAAACATTTTTTGCATTCTATTAAGAATGACTGCATTTAAAATCTCATAGTCATTCTGATACATATGAAGTTAAAGGCTTCAACAGGGATGGAAATCGTCATTCTGAAAACATACCGATATTTAATATATTTAATTATTTTGCTTATTTCTTGAACAATGTGCAGTGACTAATGTAGATTTTTTTTAAATTTACGTGTCGCGAGGGATAGATAGTGTATAATAAATGATTGTTTATCAATTTTATTGACTTTAAGAACTTTTTAAATAATAAAAAAAAAAGTAAGTAAAATTATTCATATTCATATACTACTATTACTTTTAAATTTTTCTTTAAGGTATCATAAAATGTTTTAACATTTACTTGAATTTTCATCAACTTATAATAATTAAAAAATATTAACCATTAACCTCAAATAAAAATCAAATGAAATAGACATATATTTTTAAAATTTTAAAAAAATTTCAAAGTAACTCATTCTTACAGCTTTTTTAATAAATTTCAATTTTGAAAATTATTTTAATAAAATTTAATATTTTATTATTGATTTGAATAAAATTATTTTTCAATTTATAAATTATGGTTAGTAAGACAGATACTCATTACTAACTAATAATATTTTAATATCATAATTATTTAATACTAAATAATAATTAATCAGAGAATAAGTAAATAAGTGTAAGTAAAAATATATTATTTTAAAATATGATTTATTATTGTATTACATGCTTAATATTTTATTTTTTTAATAATACTTTAAACACTAAACGCCTCTTTTAAAAAGTTTTATAATTAAATAAAAAAAAAACAAAAAGAAAGTAAAATAACAAAAAAAAAACAATGTCAAAGACGCTTAAACTTAATAATTTTGAAACAAATTTTTAAAATCTCTCAAAAGCCTTCCATGAGCTCATCTCTTTCTCTTTCTTATAAGCACCAAAGGCAAAACTCGTGTTGTAAGCCTTACGGCTTTTCCATCTCGTTTGCTCGCGTACTTACATACTTTTTCTCCATCTCCTTCGCTCTGACTGATACTCGACGTTGGTATGGGCGAACACTGTTGCCAGCTCACGGAGTCGAGAAGCCAACAGAGCCTGTCTCCTCCGTGTGTACGTTCATGTATAAAAAAAAAAGCAATTGTGAAAGTTAAAGACGAGAGAGAGAGAGAGAGAGAGAGAGAGAGAGAGAGAGAGAGAGAGAAACGAGATATTACATAGATTGAGTATGGCATCAAATGTAACGATAAGAATTTTCTACGTAGCAAAAAAGACTGGCACTCCGATAAATAAACAATTCGCTTATTCATGAAGTTATAAAGTTTAACTAAACGCTGAAACAATGAAGGAAATTGAAAAGGTAGCGACCGTTTCAAGCCTTTGTATACCTTTTTTATATATAGTTTTGCAATTCGAGAGGATCGACGTTACATCCTGCGCGTAAGGGCAAATCCTATTCCTGGCACGTGAAGTATCGAACTAATATTCTTTCTCCTTTCACAGATTTAAAATATTTTTAAACCTTAACCCCCTTCCTCTCCCCTGGTATTTTAAGCTCCCATTGAAAAACAAACAAAAAAAAAAAAAATATGTATAACGCGAAAAAAAAACCAGAGATAAAAAAGTATAGCCGAAGACTCATTTTACAATTTTGGCTCGTAAACGCGACGATGAAAGAACTTATACGGCTCTCGGGTATATATGGCTGACCGCATTTCTCGCTTCGACTGCGCCTTCTTTGTACACCGAGAGAACGAATTCCTTTTCAGGAGTAGCGCATAGAAAAATCGACGGCGATTCTCTTCTCTTTTATTTATTTGCACTTTTTAATGTTTTTTTTTTTTTTTTTCTTTTTTAATAAACGGTCAATTTTAGAAAACTAGTTATAATGCTTTTTCGCCGAAGGAAAATTGAAATAGAGATAACGGAAGAGTTTGATGAACGATGTACATCGACTCGCGATCTCTACTGGGTCATGTATTTGTCCGTGGGAATTTTCCTTTCTCAAGTTTTCCAGTCGCACGCTCTTGTACATGAGAAAGCATCGAGATTCCAGACTGGATTAAACGTTGCTGAGCGCGCGAGGAACTGGGTTCATTGTAATTTTTTAAAATTAAAAATGTTTTAAGGGTGCTTTCAATCGTAGAATTTTTTAGATTTAAGGAGGATGTATGTAATTGGAATTTGATTGTTCGTTAAAAAAAAAAAAATGATTGCGAAATATACAAAGGCTTAGAGTTACCTTTTTTTTTTTTTTTTTTTTTTGTTTTTTTAAATTACCTTGCGAAAATTAACGAGGAATTGGTTATTTTTAAGTTTAACTTTAAGGATTTTAATTTTTTATAAAAATTAAAAAAAAATCTATTGTTTATAAAATTCATAGGAAAGAAAAAGATCGTTGGAACAGTTATGGTACATTCGTTCTAGCATCCGTTGAAAATGCGATTGTATGCGTTATGATAAGCTCTAACTAATGAAATTTTATGTTGATTTTGAATCGGAATTATGATAAAATTAATAATACCAATGTTTAATACAAATTTAGACAAATTTATTATAAATTTACTGTGAATCTATAAGGTAGAGTAGAGATCTTTTTCAAAAATAAAAACTAATACAAGTACCATAGTTTTGTTAAGTTGATTTTAGCTAATTTTTGAATCGTTATATAATTTATAAAATATCTTAATTATTTTGCATACAATAATTCAATTATACTAAATTTTTAAATAAATATTTTAATAATAATTGCGAAAACTTTAATTTCTTAAAAATTTATAGATGAAATGAAAAATTAGTTTATATTTATATGTTTAATATAAATAAGACTTTATAAAATTTCTGCCATTAATCTTTAAATTTCTATGTTAATAACTTAATGTTTTTTTTTTTTTTTAGTTTATTTATAACTTCTAAACTACGATATATATTGTGATTTTTATATTCTTTTGTTAACTTAGTAAATGAATAATCATTCTGATTCATATTGTAACTTTAAATTGCATACATAGTTTTTTTATTTAATTTTCAACTTGACAAACTTGTATATTTTGTTTTATTTAAAATACTTTTTTCTTTGCATCTCTTAACAAATAAGTATTTATCACTGTTTGCAAAATATTTCTTTTAGAATTTTTTTTTTTATGAACAAGAATAAACTTTACCATTTTTTTATATTAGTCATTGTGTAAGAAAGAGAGATTTGTATACCGGTTTTTAAATTCTACTAACCGAAATAAACTTTAATAGATTATGTATTAAAAATAATGTTAAATTTTATTATTTCTTAAAATATATATTTAAAGACTTTTATTATTGAATTTTTATGTCATCAATTATAGTTAATTTTTTACAATTTGCATTTATAAAATATTTTTGAACAAATAATGTTCATGTATAAATTTAAAATTTACAAAATTTTAAATTAATATTAATTTTTAAATTGCCTGTATCAAAACTTTATTGGTTAATAACCAATCTATTTAAAATTATAAGGGATTTAAACCTACAATAACCTGATGTAAACAAATATTACCTTCGAAAAATTAAATTATCTACGTTCAGTCAGATCCTCAAAGATTTAAAATAGTGTAGAATAATGAAATGAAGCAATATTATCTAGATTAGGAATAAAGAAAACCTTTAAATTTACCTCCACTGTTGATCTAACAACTAAAATTACGAAAAAAAAAAAAAAAAAAAAAAAGTAATCAAAAAAACCGTGAAAACGCACGAGTTCTCTTTCATACCACGTTGAACGAAGAAAATTCATTTTGTAGCAGAACCATCTGGCTTGGTGTGTACCCGACGCCGTTCTCTCGTATTCCTTTGGTATAGATACATATCCAGCAGGCACAACGAGCAAGTCTCGACGACTCTCTTTCGAAAAGAGAGAAAAGTGAGTACGCTATGTGTAAAACCCATGGGCAATGAAGCCGAAGCCAGAGCCGCGAAGGAGATACAGCAGCAGACCTCGTGAACGGCGCTTGAACCAAGCTCTCTCTCTCTCTCTCTTTCTCTCTCTCAGGCCGCGTTGTGTAAAAGTATGCATTCCGGAAAGAGAGGAGAGGAATGGAATTCAAAGGGAGAGAGGGAAAACCAACGACTGCGACCAAGCCAATGAGAAAGAGAGAGAGAGAAATAATCATGGGTTTATTCTAGCCACGCGGCTCTTACAAACCATGTACAGCTCGGAAAATAAATCGTACATCGAATTCCATAGAGATTTCATTCGATTCTAATACGGATTAACTTTAAAGCAGTTTCAAAAGGCAAACTTTCTTAACGAAGAAATTGATAATAATTTTAAATTTTAGATTTAATCGTTTAATTTAACCGATGTCATCAAAAGTATAGGACGCGAAATTACGTTTCTATGTAGTTTTTTCAAAAAACTAAACCTTCTTCCAGAAGAGTAGAGGAAAAAATATCTTGCTGATTTACACTGTCACGATACAAACATTTATCGTTAAAATTTACAGTATGGATAATTTATTTAAAAATTGTTGTTCTGTTGAATAAAAATTACTTTTTAAGCACTTGTGCATAAAATCTTGAAGTTTTACAGAGAAAGTGCATATTGTTAGTGTATGCATAACTGCAACGTTGAATTCTGTAAATGTAACCAGAATTTATTACTTATATTACAGTTTCGTAACTTTATTAGAAAAAAAAGTAAATAAATAAATTCTGTGCAATCCATATTTTAAAGAAAAATTTTATTCTATATTCTAATCAAACGAAATTAAATTTTTTCTCAGAAAACTAGTTTTGATTCAGATTAAATTTTAATATATTAATAATAAAAAATAAATATATTCTTTTAAAAGTATAATTATATAAAAACTAATCTTAATATTAAGCTTAAATAGATTAGTAATCAAATATTTGTATATTTTTATATAATTACCTAACTTTTATTTTACAAAAAACGTATTAATGCAATACTACATTAAAAAAAAAATAATAATAAACTTATTTTTACAACTTATTATCGGATATGCAATAAATTTGAAGAGTTAGATTGCAATAATAAATTTTGTCAAAATCTAACCTTAAAAATAATCAATACAAAAACTAATTTTCCATCTAATGAGTGTCGATGATTACCCAGTCTATGTATATATGTTAGGTTTCGTCGACCTTTCTCAATGGTGCAGGGCCATAGTACAGTACATAACCGACAAGGACAGACTTTCTTCTCTCTTTCTCTTACTATTACACATTGGCCGTTTCCCACGAAAGCTTCGCCGACGACTCGAACTCGAGAGATAGAGAGAGAGAGAAAGAGAGAGAGTTGGAACTGAGCCGACTGAGCGCGGGCGCTTTGGCAACGCTGGCAACTCCGCAGAGGTCGACTGCGCCGAGCGACGTTCGTTCTCTTTCTCCCTCTTGAGCACGCAGCTGTCCTATCTGTGGACGACTGTGTGCGTCTGGTTGTATGGCCGTCTACCATAGCGGCGAAGCGCCTACCAATGGCAAACTAAAACTTCTCAGAGTAGGAGAATTTCCTCGCTCGCATACGGACTGCCGTCGAGTCGCTGCTTCGCGCTTGTGCGTTACACTCTCTCTCTGTACGAGGCGCTTTCGAATACGTACATTAGTCGCTTGCACTTCGAGGCCAGAAAAGTTTTTGGCATGTGTGCGTGAGTCCCCGATAACTTCGAGGATTTATAAATGTATATATTATAAGAATATATACGTCCGCGGCTATGAAAAAGTGCGATAACGAAGCGTAACGGTTTGTTTCGGGTGTGAACGCGTGTTTCTTTTTTTTATTTTTTCTTTAATTTTCAAAACTTTTTCTTTTATTGTTTAATTTTCAAGATATTTTTTTCGTTGTCATTGTTTGTTTTTGTCTTGAAACTTAGACTTCTGTGAAACGAGCTACACGAGGAAAGAAAACAGAAAAGTCGCTACAGTTAACGATTTTTGGATCAAACAGAAGGAACAAAATTAAACTTTTTTTTCAACACGCTTGTAACACCCAACATCCAACAATGCTGACGATGTGCTTTGTACGTATATTCACATACATATGTTTTTCCGAGAGCGAATGCCTGTGTGTAGGTACGCATGCTGTGTGACGGGTGAGAGAGTGTGTATACGTATGGAAGAATGGTTTTTCGTAGTATGCGTATCCGCGTTTGCGCTTTGGAAGTATAAGTTACATCGGTGCGCATTGATTTACAGCGACGTAGCGCTCTGATGTCAGCGTTCCTGGTGTTCCCCCTCTATTATTTTTCTCTTTCTCTTTTACTCTATCTGTTCTCTTTTTAATCCACTTTTTTTTTTTTTTTTTTTTTTAAATGTTTCAATAGCGATAGGTCACGCTGCTTTTGAATGATCTTATCGTCTTCTTTTTATAGGCGCGGAGCTTTAATTTTGAAACCGTTCAATTGTCTTTAACGCGAAACAAATTATTTTTTTATAGACTTTTAATTCTTTGTTAATTTTTACAACTTGTTTAATATATCTGAATTTTTAATTGAAAATTATTTAAAAAAAATAAGTAATATCGATACTAAACTACAATACTTTCTTTCAATAAAAATTTCAATGATAAACATTACTTATAACGTTATCGTTAAAGATAGAGTAGATAATTTGATAATTCTTTACTTTATTATAGGCAAAAGAGTAACTTACGCTTTTAATTGTTAACGCAATTTTTTAGATGTTTTTCTGTTTGAATTTTTGAATTTTCGTATAAAAATTATGATTGTAAAAGATAACAACGGACTATTTTTATTCGATGCGGAGAAGTTTAACCACCCAAAGCGGATGTGTATACGCACACATATTGCATGTTTGTGTGCGCCTGCGCGCGGAACGAAATAAACAGAGCGTTGCAGCTGTGCTTTAAGTTTTGCAAACGCGTTCTCATTTTTTCTTTAAAATTAGATATAATATCCTTTTAAAATTTTAATAATTTATTTCTAAGCTTTATGCGCGCAATGATTCTAAGAAAAATATATGTATTTTTTTTTTCAAAATTAATTTATATTTTGTAAAATTAGCTTTTAGATAGATTGTCGTCTTTATTAAAGCAGAATAAAACTTTGCGAGCACGTTTACGAGTTTTGCTATTACGTTAATTAAGCAATATTTTAAATTAATTAGCATTTTAATAATAAATTTTGTCCAATAATTTATTTATAAAAAAGTTTATCGTATTAATAAAACTTGTCCTCGATTTCAATGAAATATTGTTTTTATTGGCAATTTATAATTTAGTATTTTTGATTAATATAACGTTCAACTTCCGGTAGTATCTCCATGGAACGTTCGAGCGCGCCTGGTAACACTGGCGTTACAGCAGTTGGCCGTTGTCGCTTAAATTTTCACGAGCCACGCAGCAACGTATTGCCTCTAAACGATACCCGAGACTTGAACGCTCACAAGCTGTCTCGGTCGTTCGTCCTTGCGTTTTCGAACGTTCGCACTTCGCATAATACACTCTTATACGAGTGCGAGTGTCCTCGAGGTCGAGAGCGTATTTTCCCCGCGCGCGCACCTTTTTCCCGGAGCATTATTTTTGCGCAGGAAAATTACGGGCGTTACGTCCGACGCTATTATTTTTCTAGCGAATGGTATATCGTGTAACGATAGGCGTAGAAATCTATTAAAAGTTGCACATTTGTTTTTCGTTGTATTACGTATCGTACAGTTTACTTTCACGTATAAACGTGCTTTGCTTTTAACGACTATTAGCAATACGGTTTTAAATGCGATTGTCGAGTGTTATCAATCGAATACACACGGCCAAAGTAAAATTATCAGCGCGTTAAAAAGCCGCAGTATATAATAAATTTATAATTAATCTGTATGAAAGAATTGATTTTTTTACAAACTAAAAATTCTTTTAAAAAACTCTTTCTAATGAAGAAAAATTTTCTAAACAACTCATTTTCTTATTACTAGAGAAAAATGTTAGCTTATTTAATTTTTAGTTTTATAATACAAAAAGTTTAACCTTTATATTATTTTTTAAATTAAAAAATATCGACATTTTATTCACTTAATAAGTGTACATAATTTTATAATATTATTAAGATCAGATTTCAAGTAGTCTTAGTTTAACAAAGTGAGTAACGTGTTTATTTTATCCGTGTAGCATTAATTATACTTCGCAATTTCTTACAGAGGTGGGGATAGAAATGGGAAAAACCAAGGAACATGCAATAAACATAAATGTATACGTGAATTATGCGCTCATGTGGGAGTGCTTTATTTATCGTGTCAAATGAAATATTATATTTGCCGTTGTATTATATGTTTGATCACAAGGAAAATTTTGTGCAATTTATTGTTGATATTAATAATTGGTGAGATTTATTTTCTAACTGCATGCAGATAGCTCTTAGATAATTTAATACACATATAATTGTTATTACATATTAATGTTTTAAATATTTCTTAGTTGAAAAAGCATAAGTACATATAATTGTAAGAAATATATGTTTTTCATATAAGATATTAGTAGTCTTTAATTTCTTCCTTGTTAATATATGAAAATCATGGAATGTTAAAAGAGTTTATATGTCTATAGTTAATAAAATTCGAAAACAATAGTCATTTAAATATGTTGTTTACAGAAATAATTTTTTACTCTTTAGCACAGTAGAAAACAATCTTGATGTTAAAAAATCTTAGGAATAAATGTAATTGTAAAATGAAAATTTTTCGCAAAATATTTTATTTAGACATCCCTTAACTCTATAATATATAACTTATAATATACCACATACTCGATATTTTTATACGCAAACAGCTTGGCTTATTTTAAAAAAAATGTTATCATTCGCAAAACGAATAAAGTTTAAGCAGCCCGTAGTAGTAACAATAACAGTAAACAGCATGTATAATCGAACTTTGAACATTTGAATTACTCAGCAAGTTGAACTGATATAGCCTGTTATTTAGCTTTTGCGCGAACGTTCTTGAAAGAATGTTCTTTACGTGAGCACTACACAAAGGCAAGAAAAAAATGCGTTTTGCTTCTAAATGTATTTTTATATATTATTTAATAAATTTTGCATTTTTTTATAATTAATAATAATTACTTATTATTTAAATGAAAAACTTTTACAATATCAAAGGTTAAAAGACATATAGAAAAGTAAAAATTTATATAAAAATAGCTTTTATTTATTTACATTTAATTAGTCGATATAGCATTGAGAGATATTCTTTTTTTTTATCGATGAAAACAATATTATTAAGCTATATAGTAAACACTAATTTCTATAAAACATAAATTAAGAATGTTTTTTTTTTTATCGATTCCCATAAGCGTGACGCGATTAGCGTGTAAAATTCCTATTCGTAAAGTATAGCAATTGTCAATATAATTACTCATGATAATGAGAATTTTATCTGTTCCTCGAACACACAGTACATTTTCAAGATAACACAGATGTCATTATTGTTATTCACGGTGTTAGTATTTTCAATAATTTTAAACAAATAACTTTAAAAGCGTATATAAACTTCTTTTCAAAATAAAGAATTTCATTCTAGTATAAAAAGTTAAATAGTAGACAACTGTTTTATTGACAGAGATTTTATAATACCTAAAAGGTTTCTACTTTATCGGTATATAATTTATACATTTTTAATATTAATAGTGCAGACATTAAATTATTTAAATTTTTAAATTTATCGCTACTTTTTTCACAATAAATAAAATTGAATTTTATGAGACAACATAAGCGCAGGTAACACATCTATTTTTTTTAAATATTCGATTTCAGAATTACTTTTATTTATTGTTAGGATAAGTATAATTTTGTATTACTTCTATCGTGGCAGCAAATTAAAAACAAGAACAAGAAAAACAAAAACAAAAACAAAAACTAATATAGACAATATTCGACAGTCGGTAAAATAGAAATTTAACTATTTAATTTGCAAGATTTAAAATTAAAAATTATATATATATATATTAGTCATAAATAATTTAAACGTTAATATTATTTAAAATATATTTTCATCATAAACGAATAAATTCAAGAAGAACTGGCGGGTATTACTCAATAAAAATAAAATACGTAAGTTGATAAAGTGTAAAAATACATGAATATTGAAAAATGTCAAGATACCAAATTTGAAATTTTCAACATTAACGATTTCTCTTAAGAAAAGTTTAGAAAATAAATATTCTTCAAGCCACAAAAATAAAGACAAAAAAATAGACGATATAGAATAAAGTTTACATTACGGAAAGAGGGAAAGAAAGAACAGATGTGCAACGCGGCACGATTCGAATACTCAGCTACAACGGAAGAGTCGCATAAAAAAGTTGGAGAAAAAGCTCTCTCTCTCTCTCTCTCTCTCACACTCTTTCTCGTATTCTCTCCTGAGGAGGAGACGAATCAAGCGCGTGGGTCTCATAACGCTTTCTGTAAAAGGACATACGCGCGACAGGCAAACGGGTGCGGCGCTAATTTTTGCTTCGCAAATGTAAATTTAACTTTATCTTCTTATTGAATGACAGACTTTGCTCTCCATGCATAATTTCAAGATATTCGATCTCAAGATCTACAGCGACGTTTTACTAATAGAAGCGCATAGAATCAAGGTTTCGGTTTATACAAGCAATTAAAATTTGTTTTTTGTTTATCAGAATTTCTGGTCATTTATTGATAAAAAAATATTTTGTTTATCTTATTTTATTATTATTTTTTCTTATAATTTGATATTTGATATATATATATATATATATATATATATATATATATATATATATATATATATATATATATATATATATATATATATATATATATATATATATATATATAAAGTAATAATAATTAAATTTGTAAAGTTTTGTTAAATTATTTCTTTAGAGAAAAATTTATAAAATAAGTTTATTTCTTTAATTCATTACATAATTGTTACAACTTTTTTACGTGTCATAGATATTTTTTCTTAGGTAACCTTCATATCTATGTTGCGTTTTGAGTAAAAAACATTATATAATAAAATTCCTTTGATCATAACAAAAGCTTAAGTCACCACAATAATCCTTGAATTTATTTGAAAAATAAATTTAAATTATCTTCAATATAAAACAATGCGATGAATACTTGACAGTGTATAATATAAGCAGAGCACAAAGAACTATAAAAATCTTCCGGAAAAGGCCGTGACCAAACCCTAGTCAAGAAAAACGAGCCAAAAAAAACCTGCACCCCATAAAATTCTTCCTCGGAGATAGCCGCCGACAAAGACATATGTCTAACCCAAAGTACGTAGGACGCGCGTCATACTATAAAAGGCTCGAGAGAGAGAGAGAGAGAGAAAGAGAGGCTGCTTCTGCATTTTTATTTAATATGCAATTTTTTTTTCATTTTTAATTTGCTATAATCTTATTATTTTCCATTTTTTTTGCATTGCGTTACGTGTCGCGCGTGGAGTATCGCGATGATATCATTCACTGGTGGGCGGAAGAGTAACGTGCGCACGTCCGAGTACTTGCATTTTAAACTACGTTATAACTGTCAGCGAATGGTCGCAATTCATTTCAGACTACCGAAATAAAAACAAAAGCCGTATTTCAGATCAAGTAATCAGCACTGGCGCCAAAACGTCACAAGAATTTTATTTATCTCTTAACAGGAAGATAAGACGCTGTGTATCGATTTGTTTTCAAAATGAGTCAATTTTAAATAGAAATGCTGGAAACGCTTAAAAATGTAGTTAATTTTTTTTCGTAATATTTTCATGTGGAGATGGAATACCGGGAATATTATAAAAGCTAGTAAATATATTATACCTGGAAAATACGCATGAAGGACTTCAATTAAAATTCATTTTTCCTGCTTAAAGTTATGTAAAGAGATTCTTTAGACTTTTTTCAATTATTTTAGCAGACTGAAAACTTTTGAGTCTTAAAAAAATGTAATATCCACCTCTTAAGTTGCTGTATATATTTTCTAACATGATATATATATATATATATATATATATATATATATATATGTTTAGATAAATATTTTAAAATTTCATTGAATACATTTATAAAAATAAAATATATTTTCTAACATGATATATTTATTTAAATAAATATTTTAAAATTTCATTGAATAAATTTATAAAAATAAAACATTCAACATTGAAATATTTTTGGATTCCTTTCACGATGATGAATAATATTTGTTTACTTATTATCGAATTAAAACATTGTACATTGCATAACCTTAGGAAAAAATCTCGTCGCAAAATATACACGTTTAAAATAATTATCGACGAATGCTGCACGTATAAACCCCACCGCTGAACGTGCCCCACCTTTTCTTACTTCTCCGTCATCTCGACGCATATAGAGTATAGTAGAAACTAGAAAAGACGAGTTAATTTAGTGCGTCGCTCATTACCAACTATGTTGTATCGTGGCCTTTATCGAGAGCAAGCGTCGTATTGTTGAAGCCATGCTGCTGGCTCATTTTGGAAGCAGTAGAAACCTTGACACTCATTCGGTGCGTGATGTACAAGTGTACAAATACATATATATATACAAATACACGTGTGTTTACTTACGATGTTTTTGTGGCATGATTGCGCGCCGGGTTTTTTTTTTTTTTTTATTTTTTTATTTTTTTTTTTTTTTTTTTTTTATTTTCTAGTTCAAGTTAAAGTTGTAGTATAATAAAATTTTTAATTTCTGTAAAATATTTAAGTATTTTATTTAAAAGATTAAAATTTCCTTTCTTTTTCTGATAGTATTCTGATAGTAGAAGTGATTTTTTAAAATGTATTTCAAATTTCTTATAAATTTTATTAATAGTTTTTAAAATAAGACAAGAATAGAGGCAATTTCATTAGAAATTCTACACTTAATTTATGCAAATTAAATCACATGCATCTAATACCAGTGATGTCATCTAATTTCAAATTTCTACAGAATTATTTAAATTAATTAATATATTTTTTATAATTCTATATTTAACTATTTGCTTATTAAATATTAAATGAAAAAAATTTGATAAATGATTTCAATGATTGGATTATAAATTTTACAATTATATCGATAATTATTTTAAGTAATAATAATTTTAAACTATATCATTAACAAAATTTTTTTTTCTGTTACAGACACTACTCAACAAGCCTACTGACTTGCATAGGTCAGAGAATAAGATGGCTGGTTTGTTAGATCATCGAGACAATCATGTACTATCTCAATTTAAATTGAAGCAAAATCTAACACCCCCTACGCCACCCCAGCCTGATGGCACTGAAGTAGATGATGCTGGCAGTATGGACTATAGGTAATCATTAATTTGAAATTTTAATATCTCAAATCAAAGTCGTTCTTATCATTTTCATCGCAGTGATATAATTATTACTATGTTTATTTTGCTGGCACAATTTTTAATGAATTAAATATGATATTAAGTTACAAATTATGAAAATGTAAACAATTAAGGGTAAAAATATTTTTTTTTATAGACTTTATTTAGTAGTACTTAAAAAATTAAAATGATAATACTTGAGCTTGCTTAAATTCATAATCTAAAATTCTAATCTAATATTTTTAATTTAATCAAAAGATATATTTTTGATACTATTAAAAATTATATCAATAATATTTGTGACATTTTTTATAATATTGAAATTAAAAAATAATTATATATTAGTCAATCTTTAACTCAAATATTTTTTTTTTTTTTCCAAATTTAAAGGTTTGAGGAAGCTAGACTACAAAGTTTCGAGAATTGGCCAAGCCCCTATATTCAACCTGAGGATCTAGCTGCTGCCGGCTTCTATTATACAAAGCAGATCGACAAGGTACGTTGTTTTGAATGCTCGACGGAAATCTGCCGTTGGGAGGATGGTGATGACCCTATGGTAGAGCATCAGCGCTGGGGCGGACGCTGTCGTTTTATTCGTAAACTGCCTTGTGGTAACGTGCCTATTGGCGCGGACGCCAGTTTAATCCCGTTACCTCGACCTCGTAGTAGAGATGTTTGCGGTCCCTACAGGTTAGATTACCGACTGGGCGCTGAGGCTGACACCCATGCGTCCTCCAGTAATTCGAAACACGGACGACTGCAGAATTCTCAGGATTCGCAACAATTGCCTTCGCCCGCAAGGTTGGGTTGCTTAGGTATCGGTATTGCCAAAAAGCCCGACTTCCCGGATTATGTTAGTTATGAGGCTAGATTGCAGACCTTCGCCGAATGGCCTACGTCTATTGCTCAAACGAAAGAACAGCTTGCTGGTGCAGGCTTCTTTTATAAAGGCACGGGTGATCAAACTACATGTTATCATTGCGGCGGTGGATTAAAAAATTGGGAACCCCTTGATGATCCTTGGATGCAACACGCCAAATGGTTTCCCACGTGTTCATACGTCAGACTTGTTAAAGGGCAAGAATTCATCAATAATGTTACCGGCAAGCACGTGCCGCCGTTATCGGAAGAGGTTAGAATCATTTTGAAACATTTTAAGATTTTAAATATTTGAATTTTATTTAAATTGTGAAAGAACAAGACTTTTAATTCAATTTAAGAGATTTAGAAAAAAAGTAATGATGATGAATGATAATAAAATTTACTCTAATATACATTTAATATTTTTAATTTCCACAAAATTTTATTTATAAAATTTTTAATATTTCAGGAAACTATGCGAATGAATCTTCCAAGCTGTATAAAGAAAGTTATAACTCCAGTAACCCAGAAACTCGAAACAAAAGATGAAACAGCCCAACAACCGCAAGCAGAATTAACTGAGAATGCAGCTGGGCCAAGCAATGGTGAATGTCCGAATTCTAAGCCTCGAACTAATGTAGATATTCAAAAGGAATCTGTTTCTGCTCTTTCGGCAAACAGCAATAGCAGCAACAGTAGCATTAGCAGCACCGTCAAAGAGCAACAATTACAACTCAGTGAAAAGAAATCAATTGATGATGCGCGTGTTTGTAAAATTTGCTATAATGAAGAGCTCGGCGTCGTATTTTTACCATGCGGTCATATGGTTGCCTGTGTTAATTGTGCTCCAGGCATGACGACGTGTGCTGTGTGCCGTGAACCTGTCGCCATGACTGTTCGCGCTTTCTTTTCTTAGTACGGTTCAGGAAACCGTATGCGTTCGCAATTTGTCGTGCGCAGTCCGACACTTTGTCGTAAACTGCGTTCAGATTTTGTCATCGTCGTTGCTATCGCCCTATAATCAAGTGCCGTGTTTTATAAAAGACTTTAGAGCCAAGGGTATGTCTGCATAAAAGTGCGCACATGACACCAGGGCTCATCGATTATTATGACATGACATGACTCATGCGCCTCAATTCGTACAAAATATAAATCTGAAAGTGACGGACACTTGATACTTTCTTTTCTTATCATTTATTGTTCTTCATTATTTCTTATCTTTCGTTTTGCTTGTTACAAAGCGTTTCGTGTAAAAAGAATTGCCGAATTTGAATTGAGTGAATGGATCTTAACAAGGTTTCCAATGTATAGTGAGTGTTTTTTAAAAATTAGGATTTATGTATACATACATATATGTACCTTTGAGTGTATATATATATGAATCCTATATGTATGTATATTATAAGCGTAAATGTATTTTCGTCTTGTGAAGAGAAACATTACGATATGTGTATACTGATTCTTTTAGTTATAGTTTCGGCGATTATTTGACATGAAACGCATTTAATGTCAACTTCAGTATTAATTTAAAATAATCGATGTGATTTATTATTTAAAGAAAAACTTATAAGAAAACTAAAATTTTAAGTGATTATTTTAATGTAAACAATACAATATACATTTGTTACTCTTGTGTTGAATACAAGTTTCATAAACAAAAAATTAAAATGAACAATTTCGGAAAAGTAGAAAACTCTTTACAAAAATCAGCTTTAAATATAAATTTGATCTCCAAACACTACAAAGAATTTATATATTTAATCCGAAACAATGAAGAAACGTCTTTCATCAATTCTTTTGCATATTTATTGAACGTATTTTACGTTCAATATTCCTAATTTTTATTATAAAATTCCTAAGCTTCTGCTTTTAATGAATCTTTTTTCTGTTTAAAGGATGCATTATAGCAAATGTTTAGTTTTAGATTTAGATTTTACTAGGAAGTTTTTAAGAATTTTCACTTTGATGTACATTATCCTTTTCTCCTTTTAAACACATTTTGCGTCATTCATTGTAGCATTGTAATAAACATTTTCATAATTTTAATGAATTTAAAATTTAGTATTTACTTGAATATTATGAAAATTTAACAACTTTCGTTATTTATTAATCATCAGTTTTTAAATAGACAGCAGAAACATTTTGGATATGATGAAATGTGTATGTTTTTAAACGTCCTAATAAATTTAAATGTTTTTCAAATAAGCGTTAAACAAAAATAGACATTTTCAAATCAATAGTTATTAAAAAACGAATGCGTTTTTCAATAATTAATTATAGTGCATGTAAAATATTAAAGCGCCAGATATGAAAGTTAAATGTTAAGATTTTTTAACTAATATCTATCGAACTGAAAATTCAAATGGAACTTATTATAATTGATTTAAAATTGATTTAAAATTTTCAAAATTGTCGATTATATTCTTTGATATATAAATTTCTTAAATTTCGAATAAATATCCGATGATTAGATTATAGTAAATTGCATATAAAAGATAATTAATATTATAAAAAATAAAATGTACAAATTTTCCTGAAAATCATAGGCATGTGCTCTATAAGGAGATTAAAAAAATATAAAAAAATGTTTTTGTTGTTTTTAAAATTATTTTTATATTTAATTTTCCAATTTATATATATATATATATATATATATATACACATATATACATATATATAATCCTTATTTAAGAGTATATTTCTATGATTTTCATAAACTAACATTTTGTATGTAATAAAAATAAAATAAAATTATTTAAAATTTTATAATTTGTGTAACACTAAATCCTATAAATGAAAATAGTATTTTTAATGCATGAAAGATTTAAATATAAAATGCACGCATAAAAATTTTAATTTAAAATTCATATGAGTTTTACATTTTTTTTTATTTTACACTGTAAATATATTAAATTTTAATTTCATTAACTGATTTTTTTTATTGTTAATTAAAAAATAAAAAAAAATACCGAATTGTAATATTTCCTATTAATTTTAAAGATAGTACAATTTAAATCATTGATTTATCAGTTACACAAGCATTGATTATTCTTAGTTAAATATATTTTCATGTAGTAATTTTAAATAAATATAGTTTTCATATAAAATGATACTTAAATTGTTTATAAGCGAAACACTATTTCACATCTAAATACATAGATTTAGGTTAAGTACCACTACAAATTTCTTTAAGAAATAGATATCCTTAAATAAATTTAAAAACATTTTATTAAAATATTAAAATAAAAGTAAGTATTGAGTTTTTTATATAAGTTAAATAACTTGTTAATTTCATTAAAAAAATAATAAAAACTTGAACAAAAAAATGATCGTTGTAAATATACAAATGCAAATTCGTAAAATATTCAGCCAGAATCATGAGTTTTATTTGATAATATATCGTTTTTAGTCACTGTACATAATAAAAAAAGTATAATTGTAAGCAAATAGAATATTCATAAATAAAAATATGATAAAAATAAAAAGTAATATTTTAATCAAAAATATACATATAAATACAACCATCTACCTTTCGCCATCCTTAAAAAATTCTATTATAAAAGTAATTTTATTAATTAAAGACATTTAAAGACTAATTTTTTATTTTAAAATTTAATTTCATTAAATTAATAAAATAAAAAAAGTAAATATTAAAAAATTCGATTTTTATTGTTAAAAATCATTTACTTTGCTTTTGTTGTAATAATTTTGTTGTAAACGTATTTAGTCAAGTAGATTTTTAATATAATTGCGACAAAAACAAAAGAGAGAGAAATTTTTTTTTTATTAAATGCACATATCAAAGAGACCATTCGTTTATGCATCAAGTAGTTTAAGTTTTTCAACAAATCATAGGTCGTCCTAAACATTCAAATAAATCTATGATCGGATTAACGTATTCTCTCAGTGCCACGCGTACGGAAATAAAAGCTTCCACGAAATAAAAAAAAAAAAAAATAATAATAAGAAGAAGAAGAAACTAACAAAAGAATGAAAGAAAATTATGAAAATATAGTCAAAGGTGTATATATATATATCCTTAGTAGAAGGAAATTTTCAGAGCTCTTTGTGTTTTACCGCGGCAACTGTAAGCGAGGAATCGTAAACGCCAGGTGAAGGTGAAGATGCAAGCTGCACTTTTGGCCTCTCTGCGCTTCTCCTCTCCTACTGCATTCCAGTCGGGTCTTCTTTTTATTCACCTTGCCGGCTAATACTTATACGGCATGTGTATACTTACTATAAATATCTTGCAGCTTGCGATCTCGACAAACCGGTACGAGATTTTGTACATACATATATGTGAAACCGCGCGCAGGACATTCGCGTGGGCAGCCCTTCTGTATCCGAGCTCTTCTTTCTTCGCTTCGCGTGCCTTTGGTTATGATTTTAATTCTCGTTTCGATAATTTTTACTTATTACAATTCAAAGTCCGTTTATTTATTACTTGCAGTCGATGAATTTATTTCTTTCTCGTTTTAATTTTCGTTTATTCAACGTTGAGTGGGCAGTCTGGGTCTTTTGGACCAAATTTCAATAATTTTTTTTTAATATAAATATTTATTTAACTGGTATAAAACTTTTGTACATCAACAAGCAACTATTGAATTTTAAGAAAAAAATTTTTTTTTTTTTTTTTTCATTTCTATTTACAAAATGGCGGCTATCACGGAGGCACCCAAAAAACTGGTTGACATGATATCTCCTCACTGAAGCATCTGAAACAAAAAATTCGAATAGCATGTTGAAATATAATTGATTGGCAATAGCCCGTAGCAGAATTAAACATTTTGGACGAAAAAAAACAAAATGGCGGATTTTTCCATTTTTTGACCCCTTTTTTGCAATTAAATTGTTTAATAAAATCGTTAAAAATTTATAAAAAATTCTGAATCTGGTAGGGGCTGAAACTACACATGTGCTGAATACTCAGTAAAAATTTCAGCCCAATCGGTATCATAAATTTTTCGAAATCGTGTCAACCAGGTCAAAAAACGTTGTTTCGAGAATAACGCATTTAAAGTTTTTTTTTACCAAAACGTATGTAAAATTTTAAAATAAAAAGGTCAAAAAAATCAAAAAAATCATTAGCGTCAGATTTTTCTTTCCTGAGCTCAGTTCTGCCCTCCTTTGTAACATTAAGGCTACGACGATTTGCATAATGAATTCTTTCATCATCGCGTTTATGCACAAAATCGATGGCATTTTTACCAATAGTTATCCCCATTACCTCCATAATTTTCAGTAAAGGCAGAAACCCTTCATTGAATGTGCACACAGCACAATAAGTCGCGATTTCGACTATTTTTTTACCCGCGAACATGTGTTTTGGGGCAATGTGCCAAACGCAAGCATTGAAGCTCTCATTTGAATTTTGAGTATTTGCTTCAATGCATCGATTCAGCAAATCGTCTGTAGTCAGGTTTTCGTTCTTTTTTTTTTCACACTTAAAATGTCACCGTAGGGTTGAATATCTTTTAACTGTTCAAAAGTTTTTGTATCGCCATCGCCAAAAGAATATTCATAAAAAACATTATACAAATCCACCGATCTTTTAAACATATCAATGATTCCATTAACCTCCATTAAACCGGCATTGCCATCATGATTTGCGCCACAATTTGACTTATGAGTCTCGTACCAAGCTTCATACTCAACATCATTCTTTTTTTCCTTCCATTTTTCGCAGGCTTTACAAATACTACATTTTACAACAACGTCGAGAACTTTACCAGAAAACTTTCCAATTAAAGTGGCTATGCTAACGAGAGACGAGAAGCCTCTACGAGCCCAAGACCCATCGCCCGAAACTGTGAGATGATTTTTCACATTACCAGCTGCTTCATTTTTTTCCTTCTTTTTTTCGACTGCTTTTCGAAATACTAATTTTACAACAGTGGATGCTGCTATCCAAATGTGTTCTACCAAGTCATAATAAGTACTTTTACTGAACCCTTTGCCCATATCCATCAATCCACAAAAATTAATTATATCTTGACAGCCAATGCCAAGTAAACGCATGACGAATACAAAACGCCGATTTATTTCATAAAAAGAATGAATTTGTGGACTGCTTGAAATATAGGAATCTGATTCACACTTACAGTGTATAACTAACTGAAAACCTAATCCTTTTTCAGCACGTTTTGCAAAATTCACATTACTTTTACAAGTTTTACACATTAGAATGTTTTGCAAACTCAAAAACAAAGCAAAGTTCACTATATGGTATTGTAAAGTATGACCAACATTCACTTCAAAATCAGGATTTTTTTTGCAATTTTCTCAGCAGAAGCACTAGTAGTACTTTTTTTTTGTATTTAGCTCTCGAATAACTTCTCTAAATGAAAGATGAACTTCAACTACTTGTACACTATGGCAAAATCGTATAAGAATCATATATGTATCGAATATTAGACGGGAACACGATGTATACAATTATAAATATGAATATAACAAGCATCTATTATATCGCGTTATATATATATATATTTCTCGGCTTTGCCGACCAAAATAACAGTTTGAATACTAATTCTATACGTATATAGTATCCAAAAATGATGTTTTTAGAAAATCAATTTTTTTGAAAAAATAGACCCAGACTGCCCCCTTAATTTTGTTAAGTTTAATTCAATCGGGTATATTGATAAAGAAGCATTGGTAGGATGAAATATTAAACTCCTTAGTTTAAAATATAAATAATCTTGATGAAATAGGTACTATCACATAATATTAAAAGAATATGAATATTTTTATAAATGTAAAAATTAACTTTATTTACAATAACATTACAATTACCAATAACTTAAAAAATTGAAAACTTGGATAATATCGATTAATTATAAACTAACAAATATCTGGTATTAGCTTAGAAATTATTTGTTTTATTCAAAATATATAATAAAATTAAAATATAGATTAAATTAATTATAAAAAAATTAATTATAAATATTTTAACAAAATTATTTTAAACGAAATAAATATAATTTTAAAATAAATAAAAATGTCATTTGTTAAATACGACGTTTTTTGGAGGTCTTTGACTTATTAATATATTTTTCTTTTAAAAAAATTAAAAATAATAAATCCATTTAATTGTGTTACCGATGAATCCAAGTACTTTAATTCAATAAAATATTTTTTAAAAATTGATTAAACAGAAATTTATTTATAAAAGAAAAAAAAATCAACAAAACGTGATAAAAAACTTTCAAATACATAACCATAGCATAGTGGATCTGGGATACAACACAAATTGTATAATATGTTAACAATTTTTCTTCGCCTTTCCCTTAAAAAAACCGCATCCATTTACCGCTTGCTACAAGTATAAGCGCGTTCTTTTATTCTTATTTTACACCCGTTCTCTCTCATATATATATATATGTACTGTACTCTTTTTTATCAGCATTCCAGAGAAGAATTGTATTAAGCGCGTATGAATGGCGCCAGGAAGGCGCAAAAGGAAAATCGAAGATCTCTCTCTCTCTCTCTCTCTTCTCCGATTTAATCTCAAGAATCACCTCCATTCATGATCGAACAGATTCTTTGAAAATTACTAACTATAAAAAAGATTGGGTATGATCGACGTTGCTTCTCGCAATGTCTTTCTCGAACGTATTATAATATCCCGGATGTCCGTGAACGATTTTATCCTTTCTCTTTACTTGCTTAGATGTTTGATTATACAATTCTTATGTTGCTTATGTTGAATAGATTACAAGAAAATACTAATATTTCTTTCGAATTATTATTTTGTTACTTTATTACTGGTTATAATTTAAAAAGTATAATTAAAAAACAAATTCATTATAGTTTTTTTTTTTTCAAAGTTTTCACACATCATCCTACATCTATCGTTTTTTATTAAAAGTCTTGAAATTATGAACACAACATTCATTTATGTATTTTATATAAGTGGTTAAAATTTTAGAATAATTGACCGAGTTAAAAAAGAGACATTAGATCTTAAAATTTATATAGATTTTAACATGTAGCAAATAGACGCACTTTTAATTGTATGTATTTTATTCAATATAATGCAAAATATGTATTTTATTCAATTATAAAAAAATTTTTCTGTCAATTGTTTCATTCATAATTTTTCTGTCAATTGTTTCATTCATAATTTTTCTGTCAATTGTTTGATTGTCAAATAAATATAATAAAAAATTTATTAATTAACGTTTTAAACAATAATTAGTAGTTAATAATAGACTGCGCTCGCTCTGTATGAGAACTGCTGTCTGCTTATACTACCTTAATGCTGTTAATGCATAATGATTTAGAAGATTGTATTGCGGAAAATAATAAAGGATATAAATGAATTTAAAATTTTTGTAAAATTAACTCCATTATTGTGTCAGAGGCTGAAATGTAAATAAATAAATAAAGAAAATTAAAATTGTAGTCAATGTTCCTGTAACGTAAATCTATGAACTTGGTACCCTACTGTTTGAAGATGGCTATGATTCTACTTTAACTAACCCTGAAGTTAAATACTAAATGAAACAAATGAGTATCGATGTATTCAGTGTTTCTAGACATATATAGTAACACTAACTCGAGTTTACGCTGTAGATTCTCATAGTAAATAGTAGGTCGCGCCGTGCTCGAGCCGCGCTTTGAGCCAATCAGCAAAATCTCTCTACTGCGCAAACTCGGGTTGGTGTTTCTGTCTAGAAAGACTGTATTCAACAATTAACACCGTTGCAGCTATAAAATAAGCATTATTGTTATAAATGCAAAATTTTCAAAAAGTATTTTTAGCGAATTGTATGTATAGTGTATTATATAATTAAGAATTTTTTTATAATGAATTATTAAATTAAAAAAGGAAAAATGGTTGAACCAATAGTATGTATACTTTTTCTTTTAAAGAATAATATATGTATTCAATTCAAAAATACTTTGTTTATATTTTTCTTAACCTTAATAAAATTGAAAAAATAATTTTTTATAATAAAAGCAATTGATTTAAAAATAAAATGATTAAAAGTGGTAAAACTATTAAAAGATTTGTTGTATTAAATCTACTTAGTGTAAATAAAATATTTAATTATGTTTATATAATTTTATTTTTAACTCTTGACCCCTACTCACACTAGTTGAAACACTATTACTGTCCAGAGGTTTTACCGATCTCATACACATAAATTTATAAATAAGAAATAAAAAACAATTTAATTGGAAATATTATTTATTACACTAGATAGCTTAATTAACATTGTAAAGAAGATATAAATTTTTTTTGGTAATACATTCTTGATAAATAGTCCCAATATGATTACCACAGTTATTCAAAAAATATTATAAAAGATTCAATGATTAGAGTTTGGTAGACCCCTAGGTAGAATTTAAGAGTTAAAAGATTTTCTATAAATTATATAAATTTTATTTACAGGATATTAATACACTACGAGTACTTCACCTTCCACCAGGTCTCTCTGATGAGCGCAGAGAAGAATTATTTAAACATTATGGAGCAGTAAAAACAAGAACAATTAGAAAGTCAGAAAAATATACAATTACTTTTGTTGAATTTCCTTCAAAAGAACATGCTACAAAAGTTTTTCTGAGGCTTCATCAGTTACCAGTTAAAGGGCGAAGACTTTCAATTGAATTTGCAAAAAGAAATATATCTTGTGACGATTTAGAATATAAAGATAATGAAGAAGAATCATCGAAAAATGAAGAATTCGCAAATAGTAAAGCTCATTTTCAAGCATTTTTAAAAAAATTAAATACTTGGGCTCCACATCATCAATTTACACAACCAATACCTCCTAACTTACGATATAAATATCCAGAACCAACTAGAAACACTCTTTTAAGAATAGCAATACAATTGGTTAAAGAACCAGCATTTTATACACAGGTCATTTACATTATTTAAATTATTATATTGTAATTTTAATAAATTTTTACTACATGTTATTTTGTACATTTTGTTATTTAAAATTTTTTTTTATGCATTAACAAAAAATTTTAATTTTTGAAAATTTTTTTATTATGTTAGAAAATTTAATTCTTATTTATTATCTTAAAATGAATTGGTTAAAAATTAGTTTTCATTTAAATATTGAAATTAATTTTAAATCTTTTTAGGTTTTACATTTGATGAATAAAATGAATTTACCCCCTCCATTTGATGGTTTGGATGAAGAATTTCCTTTACTCAAAGAAGCATACGATATTGAAAATTATCAAGATCTTTTTGGTTTCAGAACAGAAACTCAAAGTACTGAAGGTATTTCTTAAATTTTTTACTTCATGTATGTCCACACTTGCATATGTAGATATATTTATTAGATCTGAATTTCTAACTACTATTTCTCAAAGTCATGGATATTTAATTTTAAATATTACTAGAAAATATAATTTTACTTAAATTATTTTTATTATAAGTTAATTTCTATTATTAATAAAAGATAATTTCTTTAATTTTTAGTTCCTAAACAGCAAGAGCAAGAAGATGAAGAGGAAGAGTCTGAAATAGAGTCAGACAAAGAAACAAGTAATGCACCACAACTGATTATTCCAGAGAAAAGAAAACTATCTCAGCCAAAAAAACGTCTGAAAATTCCAAAGTTTGTTAATCCTTCAAAACAAACTACATTACAATCATCTGTAACTCAAAAACAAAGACCAGAGGATATGTTTGAATTACATTGGATGGATCCACGCAATCGCAAGATTATAGTTAAACCTGTTGAAGCAGTAAGTAAAAATAAGAATACATTAGCAGTGGCCGAAGAAAAAAAGCAGCCAGAAATTGAACCAAATCCAAATGCAGAAGGTTTCGGACTCATTTTTCCATCTAAAAATGATGAAGAACAAAACAGTGCTGAAGAAAAAAAACAAGAGTTTATTACTACAGAACAATTACATGATAATAGGATATCCAATGATGGTAAGAAAAATAATATTTATATATTCATATTAAAAGTAATACATATGTTTACATTGAGAAAAGAGAAAAAAATATATTTTTAGAGTAAATTTAGAAAATTTTATTATTATTTTGTTTGTAATTAAAATTAGTTAATTCTAAAATATAAAATATAAATTTTAATTTATATTGTATATTCATGAAAATGATTCAAAAATACTTTATTCAAAGAAAAATTTTAATAAAATATTACAAAAATGAATTTTGATTGCTTTAATAAATTTTAGATCAAGGATTACTTCCCGTGTTTAAAAATTATCATCCTGGTAAACCATCAAATCGACTATACATAAAAAATCTCGCAAAACAAGTAGAAGAGAACGATTTACATTTTATTTATCGACGTTACGTATTACCAAGTTCCAGTGAAACCCAATCAGAGTTTGTTTTTTTTTTTTATCTAGTTCATTATTTTAATATTTATTTAATATTTAATAATTTATGTTATCGCTATAAATATTTTTATATTTTAGATATCACGTTCGGCTTATGCAAGAAGGGCGAATGAAAGGTCAAGCGTTTATTACATTACCAAATGTTGCTCAAGCTCAATTAGCGGTTGAAGAAACAAATGGATATATTTTGAAAGATAAGCCAATGGTAGTGCAGTTTGCAAAAGTTATAAAAAATTAATAACAAGTTTTATAACTTAAATAAATATTGTAAATACTTTTGTAAAAATGTAAAAAATTAACAGTATAAACATAATTTTTAAGCGTGCCTACTTTTGTAACAATTGTAAATATATCGTTGAATTTAATACATTAAAAAAAAATCTTTATTCATTATTTTTCTAGTATAAAAACATAGTATTTAATTTTACTACTTGCAAAAATTTAAATACTTAAAAAGAAATGTAACATCGTACATTGACTTTGGATTTAAAATTTTTCTTGTTTTATTTTATTAGAGAATGAAAACAAGTTTTTTTTAACTATTCCTTTGCTGTGTAATAAAAGATTTCTCGTTTCTGTGCAAATTGAGCAGCGTGTCGCTTTTATCAAAACTATTTTACAATGTTTATGACGCCAAAAACGACAAGAGTCTTTGAACACAAAATCAGTCTGCTTTATGTTCAAATCACCACCAAGACCATGGCATATTTGCATTTTATCAAAGATATGTAAAATGCTAAGTAGTTTTTTAGTACTGTCTAAAGCTTCAGGAAGTATTGTATCTTTGATGTTTACCGGCAATCCATGAACGGAATAATTTATTATAGCTTCCTTATTTATAATAAGACTTTTTTTTATTACGGATATCAAAGTACCGTTTTCTTTTATCACGTGTGCGTTAAAGAAGACAATTAATCGATCTTTTGTTTCACTTATAAACTCAGAAACTGACCATGATTTCGGAGTAATAAGATATCGATAATTATCAAGTAGACTAGAATACACATCAGAATTTTCTTTGAAGGATGCAGTTTTTGTACATTTATTATTGAATTTGTTTTCCATACTTGAAGTACCTGTTATAAACAGCACACATAATTTTAACAATATTTAATTATTTAAAATAATTACAATAATTAATAAAAATAAACGAAATAAATTTATTTAAATTTTTGATCTTTTAATGTTTAATATTTTAACATCGAAAGAAATATTGTTTTATTTAAAATTACAATAAAATATACAAAAATATTTTATATACATTTCAATTAATAGATTTTAATAAATATTAGTAATCAATAAAAATTATTCATACTATTTATTTAAATTTAAAACTAGTTAAAATAATAAAAAAAATTGCTTACTAAATTAATTATTTATTGTAAATTACCTGTAGTACTATTTGTAGAATTTTGTATTTGTTCAATCGTATATTTTCTTTTTTCTGTTGATGGAACAACCATTCTATTTTGAGGTTCAACATTAGCTTTTAAATTAGAAAGTTTTGTACAAATATTTTTGTTAATTGTTTGGAATTCTGTTGTTACTGGTAAAGACCTTCTAATAGTTTTTGTTTTCAAAATACTAAGCTCTACTTCATCTGTTAAGAATTCATATGAACGTTTCTTATTTACAATTTCATTCGAAGTATTTTTCGAAACTTTAGTTGATGTAGCAATATTCTTTAATAAGAATGAATAATAATAAATATAAAAGATGTTTTTAATATAGTAAAATATAAATAAAATTGAAAATAAATATTTTACTTGATCAGTTTTTAGAATTTTTGTATTTGAAATACTAATTTCAATTTCATGTGAAGTAATATCATTTGTCTTTGAATTGTTGCTTGATGTTTTATTTACATCTTTAGATTTAATAAAATTCTAAAATATTAATAATGTATTAGTTAAAAAGATATACTTTGTTAATAACTACAATAAATCACATTACTTGACCAATCATAACACTACTGGAAGAATTTCGTTTCATCCATTTCTCAATAAGAAGTTTATTTTCTAAATCTTCATTACAAGGAGGTATACTTTTAGGTTTTAGGAGCATTACTTTACAGACTTATTTATGCAACCTTTAATCTATCGCTTATTCATGTAACATTTTAACAATTTTTTTTAATCTAAAACCTACAAAAAAATAATTTATAATCACATAATGTAGGTAACGGGTATAAGAAAATATCAAAAACTTATTTTCTAAAGAATACTATTATTATTAATTAATGAAATTTAACTTACATTATATTTATTAAAAAAATTTTAATAAATAAAGTACTAATAATAAACAAAACTATTTATATTATACTTACATTTATTCATTCAAGAAAAATATAAGACTGACTAGTTTAAACATTATTATTTATTTTTAGAAAAAGTTTAATATAATAGTAATAAAATGTGCATGCACTTTTTGTAAAACTCTTTTTTATTATGACGTTTTGTGAAGTGAGTATAATGCGATATCTCGATTTGTTAAAAGCGGGTAATTCAAATAAAATAAAGTAGATATTTTAGTTAAATTAATTTTTTAAAGAAATCATATTTTATAATAAACAAGAAAATTTATACAATTAGAATTTTCAAAATTATATACAATTATTAATTTTTTAATTAATTTAAAAAGGCATATTTATTTAATTGTCTAAATTATTATAAATAAATAATTATATGTATCGGAACTAACAATAAATTTTGTATACAATTTGTGTAAATGTGATTAAATTATAGTACCATATAGGCATCTACTTTTACTATTGAAATTATTTGATTTTATTCATGCTTCGTCATACAAGCATTAAAATATTAGTACTAATCTTCGTTTAGTACTTTTTTTCCATAATTTTTGCATATGAACTATATAAAAAATTTTTTGTTCATAATAACTTTCATGTAGGTATAAAAAGAGATTAGTGCTCTTTAAGTATTGATGATACCGATAAAAACATACATTTTCATGATGCGTCATCAATATTTTAAAAGAATATATCTTAATAAAAAGTGAACATAAATCTGCCCTCAAATATCTTTTACTTCACCCTATGCATACTCAGTAATGACCTATCATCTTAAATCCGCCAACGAGAAAGCATATACAGTTCGAATTTCCAATACATACACACATAAAATCAACTTGCATACACAGTGAAGAGATAGAGAGAGAGGTGCGGTGTTGTTCGGCGGTGACACGTAGGCAAAAGAGCGAGAAAGAGCGAGAAGAAAAGCACTATCGTGAATTGCTTTCATCGTCATCCGATATACGTTTATGTACACATACAAAAGAAGAAGAGAGAGGGGCAATAAAAAGAGGCAGTACACATCGGTGAACTTTCCCTCTCTTTCAACGTCGACATCGCGCGCCTCGCACTCCGCGTTCGCTCTTCGTCGTTGGTAGTGCTGGTATTACTTTAGAGCGCGCACGCGTGAGAGTGAGAACCCAAGGGTCTTCCTCAACGACGACGGTCCCGTCGATCCGTTTCTTGATCCCATAAACGAGCGAGCTTGTATCGCACAGCGGATAAAAGAAATGGAGGTGAGTGTACTGTTGCAGCATACACAGTACGCAATACCGGTGGGCATCGTTCTCGTATGCGCCCTGCTAGTCTTTGCCTTCGGCTTCAAGAAAGCTGAGCAGCCGCCCTTCGCTCATCTATCAACCGTTGCCGACGCGGAACGTAAGGCACAGAACAAGAAGCGTTCTAAAACTAAGGAGAAAGTGAGTAAAGATTTTATTAAACTTCTTTCTTATATATGTAAGTAGCTGATGTTTTTGAAGTAATAATATTTTTTTCATTTTTCATGGGTGATCGATACTGAGTAGGTGTCTAATATAACTTCAAACGCGGGTTAAGAATAAATAAAGAAATATTGCATATTTTTTAATCATTTGATATTTTCATTCACCTTATTATTAATTTATTTTCGTTTTACATTTGTAATTAGAAAAGGTATTGTAGGTTATATTTTCTCGTTTTTCCATATGCGACTGTACATATTGTTCACAGTTCAGTAGTGTATGCGATAAAGTTACTTAATTTCAATTTATATTTAAAGAATATCAAAGGATGAAGTTATATTTTATACTTTTATTTGCCATATGTTTTCAAATTAAATACCATATAAAATTTTTCGAGTTGTTTGTAACAGAAATTTATTAAATACTTATATATGCGTCCTATTTATTAAAACTTTTTCTAATTCTTTTATTAAAACAATTGTTAGTGTTTTTTTTTTTTTATGTATATATAAATTTAAAAAAAGTCTCACTTTAATTATCAAAGTAATTTTTAATGTATTTTCATAAATAATTATACATTTTTTTAAAAAAAATGACATGTATTTGATCATTAAAAAAAAAAAGGAATAATAAATTTTTAATACAATTATTTATACTAAAAATTTTTGCATCAAAGGAAAATAAAAACCTATTTTATTTATATTTCACATAAAAACTAGTATTGAACGTGTAAACGCTCATTCTTTCTCTCGCTTATTCTTGTCTATATATATATATACATTCGTTACAATGTTACGTCTTAATGCATATATATATATACATTCAATTATTGCATATAATGTGTACGCATGAAGTTGCGAGGTTAATGCCTTATTAATTAACCTTATGCGAAGTGTATAGAGCTTTAGCAACAACGCTCGTAACCGTTTTGTGAATCATGTATATATATAGGTGCACATAAATATGCTTCAATTTTCAGTATTTTCCGTTTTAACTATGCCAACTTTAATTGCTACGCCAGCTTTCTGAAACGACACTGGCGGCACATCGCTCGGAATTTTCGCTTTCTCGCGACGTGTTTCCTTCAACATCAATATTTATTTCTTTTCTCAATTATTTAGCACGTGGGTAGAAAAAGAGTCAGGGAAAAGTTATTTGTTACATATTGCCGCGCCATATGGCACATTTAGCAGCGGACATCGTCTCCCTGCTATTGTCGCCACGCACGCATGCGATTATACGTTACCTCTTTAACTTTCACACTGTATCTCTCTTCTCTCTAATCAGCTGAGACGCTTAATATACAGTGTATATGTAGGGGTTCGAGTTTAGGTGAGTCCTTAATCGTCTTGACGTAATACAGTTTGCAGCGTCAAATGTGAGTGCTCTACTTTTTTCTAACAGGATTGCTTTTTTTTTTAATTTGCTCTAAATTCCGTTTTAATTGAATATTGGGTTAATTTTTATTGACAAAAATCAATAAATTTTATCAGTCGAATACTTTCAAAAAATATTTTATAATAATTTAACGCAATTATTGCTACTTCTTAAAATTGAATTGTATAATATTAATATTATTACATTTTTGTTTTCTTATAATTTTACTTATAAAAGTGAATTTTAAAAATAATTAATATTTTAATTCTGATTTCAAAAAAATTGTTTAAAATAATTATAATACTAAATTAAAAGACTACAGTAATAAAAATAATTTGAGATTTACTACAAAGATTGTTTGTGATTTAGACTGTTTCTTGTAAATAATATTATTTAACAAGAAATATTTGAGATATAAATATTTTTTAATCTTGTAGATTTAAAAAAATTGGTTGTTATAAATTAGTAATCACAATAAATTATAAAAAAAAATTAGAATATTAATTGTTTTCGAAAAATATTTTTTTGTGTATCATTACAATTAATTGAATTTAATAAAAATTAAAAATGCTAATGGATTTATTGAAACACAAAGTATAAATATTAATAAAAAAATAATTAAAAATCACATTTGCAAGTAGTAAAATATTAATAAAATATATAAATAAAACTTTAAATTTTATAAATAAATTCATGAAAAGTATTATAGTACATTTTAGTTTTAGTACAATTGAAGTATTTTATATCCATATTTTGTTACTTGGGATATTTATAATAATTTTTTACTTATAAAACATTTGTAAATAAATTATTAGAATAAATTATCCAAAAATGTTAATTTTGCTCATAATGTATAAGTAAAATTGAATTTTTGAATTGTTGAAGTTTTACTGTTACCAAAAATTTTAAATCATTGGTTTTCATCTTGAGAGTACAATGGTTAAATGTGTAATTTATTAGAAAATGGGAAGCTTCCAATTTTCATTTATATATAACCAAGTTATTTTCGTTAATTTCAGAGGGCAGCCAATGGTCAAGTAACAACTGAAAAAGCTAGTCCTTCTAAAAAATCGACTTCTGCTAAAACAGAATCATTAGTTAAAAAATCCAACAAGTCTGATGAAGTAGATGGAAAATTGAAGGAACGTAAGCAAGATGACAATAAAACATCAAATAAAAAAGAAAAAACTCAAGAATCTAAAATTGGCAAAGAAAATAAAGTAGAACAAGTAAAAAATAAAAAGAATTTAAAGAATTTATTGCAAGAAAAACCTGTTGATTATGATGAAGGTATTTTATAAACAAAAAAACTTTCAGCTTTTATAGTTTATAACTCCAAAATAAAAATAATTATATTGCATTCAATGTTATTCTATTTTATTTTAATAAAAAAATCATAATTAAAAAAAATTAAATATTCTTAAAATGAATTAATTTTATCAAAGAATAAACTATTTTTACAATTTTTTGTGAATATTAATTCTTTTTTTTAAATAATTGTTATTCTAAATATATAGATTTGTCTTTAAATAAATTTATGATTTCTTAGGTGATTGGGAACAAGCTTATTCAAGAAAGGAGAAATTGAAAAAAAAAAGAGAAGAAGAAACTCCTTCAAAAAAATCTAAAAAATCAAAGAAAATTGAATTAATTAATGAAAATGTAAATAATAAAGAGCTGGAAAAGCCTGAGATTAAAGATAAAATTGCAAAAGAAACTGAAAATAAGGAATTAAAAGAAAAAGACAATAAGGAAGTTACTTTAACTCCTATTTCTCATGAAGAACCAGAACAATTGAAAGAAATCGAAAAAATTGAAGAGTCCATTACTAAAGTAGGTTTCCGAATCAGTCATTAATATCTTGTACAAAGAAAACAATTTGAATATTTTATGTGTCAGTTTATTGTGATTTTAAATAGATTTTTAAATTTTTTTCTATTATAAATGTTTTGCATAACCTCAGGGATCACATTTTACATCTTTTTTAGTCAATTGCATTCAAATGTTTGTATAAATAAGCTTAATAAATACACGCTTTTAAAATTAAAAAGAAAATTTTTGATAAACTAAAAGCAAGGTTAAATATTATTCATTTCTATAAATATTTAACATAGATGATGTATTACTTTTAGAAAATTTAAAATATTATACTTTTTAATTATTTGTAAAAAAAATTTCAAAATATGTTGTATATATTATTGTTTAGCAATCACCAAAAGTAGAGAAGAATGAAAAGGAAGAGAAAAAATCAAACAAAGGTAAAAAAGGCAAAAAAAATGCAGACACTGAGGGCTCTAAGTTGATTTCAGAAGTTTTAACCAAACAAGATAAAAAACCTACTACTGAAGTAGTAGTTGAAAAGAAAGAAGTTGAAGCTGCTTCAATAACTGAATCTTCTTTGGATACAGAACAAAGTGAAGACAAAGGAGGGGTTATTGCATTCGATGAACTTGGAGGTATCCATAATTTTAAAATATATTAAAAATTTTTCATTTTATAATTATTCTATACAAACTAATTTATGAAAATCTTATAATTATAATTTAGTGTAAAGATTGATTTTTTTTTCTTTATTATTATTATTAGTATAAAGATAAATATTTTTTTCAGTCAATTTTAGTTAAAAGTTTTGTGTCATTAATCTAAAATCTGATATTAATTGTGTTGCAATGTAAAAATTACACTATTTTGTTCATAGTTTTTATTTAAAATGCAAAAAATTAATTTTTTAATGTATATTTTATAATCAAAATGTTAATATATATATTTTTTTTTGCATAGATGTCTGGAAAGAAGCAAAACCACCAAAGAAAAATAAGAAGAAATCTCGCAAAGACAATTGAAAAAAAATCAACTGTTAAAATGAAGATAAGTTCCTTGCATTTGAGGATATCAAGCGATAAGTTTACTTTGCGCTTTTCCCTGTATATAAAAAAGAAGGAATCCTATAAGAAGCAGAATTAAATCGTATAGGATTAATATCACATAGATATTGTCTTGATGGTTTTTCGCTTAGAAGGCGCATTAAAAATTTGAAATAATGTCGTTAAGTTCAAGTGCAGCTTTAGCATTTTAATCTCTAAACTCGTATATATTTTGTTGGGAATTTGATTGTTGTGTAAAATGCAGAACTTGGAATTTTCTTTAGTATTTTTTTCATCTTTTATAAATATATGGTTCATTTTTGATAGATAAAAGTTAAAATTTTCATAGTTGAAAGCAGTACAAAATAGATGGATTTATTGTCCTATTATAATTAAATTAGAGAAACTTTTTTAATATTTAAAGTATATTGAAAATAATTCTTGTCTTTTATGAGATTATTACAAATTTTATTAAATAAAATCTCATTAAAGTCTTAAATTTGAGAAATTTGAATATAAACTACTAATTGTACCCTTATATTAAAAATTGATATATTAAATCAAATTTTAAAAACTATGGTTAGTTTCTAAACTTAAATTCGAATTCTCAAAGTTTAACTGTATTGAAAAAATTTGTTAATATGCTTATAATTAAATATTCTATATTGTTGTTTCAATCAAAATTAAAAAAATTTTAAATGTTAAAAATAATATGAGATTAAATAATGTATTTAAATCCTAGTTCTCGCATAATGCAACGATTAATTATGAATCAACATTTTCTAACGTTATAACAATGGATATTATTGTACATTTATTGTTATTGATAACATTGCACGTGAAATAATTTAGTGTGATAGTCATATGGAAAGGTGCATGTGTAATAAATAATGAAGATGCTTGAATTCTAATTATTAGGATTCATAAGCTTCAACGTTATATCATTTGAGCTGTGGTTTAAAATAATATGAAATGTAAAGATCATAATGTTTAAGAAATAACAGCAAACATATTTTAATAATTTTTTTAAATTATAAAATATATTTGAAAGTATCAACAAACACTGGAAGTTACAACGAACAATCTATTGGGCGTTGTCAATAACTCTTACTAATCATAATACATTTTGCTAATTTATTTAAGTAAAAAATGTAAAACAAAAATTATTTGTTTTCGATGTTAAAAAAATTTGTACAAAATATTCTTAAATCCAAAATATTAACTAATCTTGTGTAAAAAATTACAGTTTAACCATTTCAATTTTTAAAATTTTAAAATATTGAATTAAATAATTAAATTATTACAAAGATAAAACTTGAAATAAAAATTTATTGTTCAAAAGGAATATTGTTTAAATATTAAAAAAAAAATTAATTATAATTAAAAAAATTTAGAATGATTTATCGTGAAAATAAAAAAGAAATTTGCTTTTTACCTGTGATCAATGTTCTCAAATTTATAAAAATGTTATGTCAGTAGTCAAAAATATCAAATATTCAATAGACTCATAATTACTTTTATATATCAATAAATACTTTTATATGTAACTTAATAAAACCATATATGGATACAAAAAGTTAATACATTATCTTTGCCAGAAAATAGCACTATCTGATTGTACTTAAAGTTGAGATAAATAATTAGCATGAGAAACAATATATACAAGAAAAATATAAACGAGTTGCAGTATCAAGTAGACAAATCATTTTGTCAGAGGCTGTATGTAGCAATGATCTTTAATGTAGAATATTTTTGTAAGCTGTTCGTATTCTTTTATACGAATTATTTTATTATAAATGCGACAGCAATTATAATTCGAAGTTTTTGAGTAAATATAAAAAATAATAAAGAAAAAATATTTATAACAAGGTGTAATAAATGATATTGTACATTTTTAAGGGAACTTCATATTTTGAATAATCACATTACAATTGTACATAATGAAATATGTGTTGCGTCACAAACAATTTCATTTAATTGGAAATGAATGCTATACATATACACATGTATTAAAGCTGCAATTGCCCAAATTGAGTTTATTACATCATGTAAGGTGCAAAAGAAAGAAAATGAAAATATAACACATTATTGCTTTGTCAAACATATTGCAGTAATTGTAAATATGTACATTAAGACAAACACATCCATTATCGGAAGACTGTCTGAAGCTATGGTAGTTGTCCGATGAGACTGACATTCCATTTCTCTTTCTTAAAATGAGAAAGGATTTTAAAATTAAAAATATTCATTGGCCTCCCATAGTCTTCCATTACAAGTGGATTTTTTCAGACTTATTTCATACATTTTAAATTATTAAACAATTTTTTATGTATTTTGAGTATAATGCAAAAATAAAATTATAGAATGTCACTATAATTCAGAACAATTAATTTAATACTTATTAAGTATTAGAAAAAATTTATTATTTTTATTTTTCTAAAAAATTTTTTTTAAATAACATTATTTCTTCGTATAATATGAAAAAATGTGCTTAATTAAAATTTTTTTTTAAATATTTTTTTAAATTAAATATATAATTAACAATGCGTTTGTCTGGGCAAAACTTTCATCGTATTTATTAATAATTTACAATAGTAACGTCCGATATTTTTATTTTTGTATATAAGGTTAGTATCGAATTTCAGTCTTCTTTTATCGTTATTAACGTAAATGAAAAGATATTTTCATTATCAATGGTACGTTTGTGTAAAGCTTCGAGCTCTTGGAAGCAAGTCTGATTAGAAATGTATTAAAGATTTCTATAATTGTTGCTGTGCAACTTTCTGTCCAAATTGATAACATATATTTGTTCTGATCGGTGCAACGTCCACGATTTTTCCTTTATTAAGGTTCTTGGTGTAATAAATTAAAACGAATAAACAATTACAATATACATATATTATTAATTTATTAAAAACAATAAACACATATCCTCTTCAAAATTTATAAAAAAGTTAATAAATTTACAGGATAATTTTCAAGTAAATATTTACATTTAACTTATTGTTAAAATCATATACTTAAAAGAATACCATTGATTTCAACATTTTTAAGAAACTTTATATGAATAAAATTTTTCTTAGAATGATTTTTAATTCATTTTATATGCGAATCTTGAATAAGTAAAAAAATAGGTGTAGAGATCAATTTTTATGAAGATTTTATTTTTCTAGTATTTAAAGATTTTTTAAATGTCGTCAATCGATAATTTAAATCCTGGTTACATTTTGCAGCAATGATTCAAATTTTTATTTACGATTTCTAGATTATAATTAATGAAATTTAATAAGTTTAAGAAAAGTAAATTAAAATTATAAATTAAAAATATTAATTGTTCGGTACGCCGAAAATCGCGACGTTCTCTTATCCGCCATCGCATCGCGAACGATCCGCGAGATAAGGTAAGGGGAAGGAAGAGAGCCTATCCGGCGCGTTTTGGGAGTCCGTTCCGCGTCCGATGATTTGTCATTAAGCGTGATCACGCTAGACGTTAGGCATGGGTGGGACGCGCAGGGAGGGATCATCTTGAGAAGTGGAGGTCACGAGATTTTGCAACCGCGTGAAATAGTTCAGTTCGCTCCCGGTTATCGGCGCGGAAATAATTAATTGCTATCTCAGTTTTCTATCGAATTCAATAATACATACATACACGTACATTCAAACACACGCGGAGATCCGTGCATTTATACAGACGTGCACCGGCACGATCATTGGTGAGCGTCAACGCTTAGCCACGCAACAATTCATCATGTTAGAAGTGCACTTCGATTTACATGCAAAATCATCATTAATTCAAACATGACCGTACACGTGTACACACAAATATACGTATAATACAATCACACACGTATTGTATTTCGTTTCATATTCTTTGGGATTTTTTTATTCCGCAAGGCTTTTTTACCCCCAGGAGCCAATAAATATCATCATTTTATGTGGCTCAATTAAGCAGTTTTATTTCAACACCAGAAGAAATCATCCGTTCCTTCAATCCTTTCAACCACAATAAAGAAGAAGAAAAACTGAATAGGCGTGATCAATCGAATGATTGATTTTCGACGCTACATTAATATAGAATATAAATAAATTAGTTGAATTAATTTGAGAGATAAATATATGAAATATTAATGAATAAAAAATATTTTTAAATTTTAGGGTATCTTTTATTAGTAAATAATATTTTCGAAAATTAAATTTAAAAGTAGATTATAAATATTATAAAATATTAGTGTATCAACGTAAGCGCGTGTATATTCGTTGATAATATACATTTAATTAATGAAACCATAATATATATAAATTAATATCAGGAATCATTTTTCTTTAACTTGGCGTATTTCCAAAATTTAAATCCAAAATATTTTTTGAGTTTTGTGAAGTCCAAACCTCAGTCCAGACCATGGCTTATTATCGTGCAAAATTGATTTGGTTTGCATTAAAACAGTTTTTTTTTTAATATAAATTGTAGTGCTGTAGTACCGGATTCAGGAACTAATTTTTTAATACAAAATCGGAGTTTCTGAATATTATTTGGACGATATGCATCGTTATTGGAGCTTCTTATAAGTTTTCAAATTCAGGTATAAAAGGTGGGTAGCGTTAAAAAACAGTAAACGCGTGACTTTTTGGCAATATACAGGGTGCGGCAGCATAACTTCCTTTTTTCAAAACTTAATAAAATCCATTGTATGAACCAGAAAATTTTTATTTGTTTTTTATAATGTAGGCGCATACCTAAAGTTTTGTTTTACATAGTTTTGAAGATTAAATCAAGTAGGTGACGTCCCCCATTCTCCATACACTGAGGAAACCGATTTCTGGCGTTTGTCATGACTCTTGTCAGCATAGCAGGCGTTATGTTGGCAATTTCTTCCTGAATGCTGATCTTAAAATCTTGTAGGGTCCTTGGACGGTTCACATCAACACGGGATTTAAAAAAATTACAAGGCGCCAAATCGGGAGAGCGGGCTGGCCACTTCAAATCGCCCCTAATTGAGATGAGGCGCTCTGGGAAGTGTTTCCTCAAAACAGCCATCGATGCTCTTGAAGTGTGTGCCGTTGCATCGTTTTGTTGGAACCAAATGTCCCCTAAATCGGAAAGTCCAAGGGCCGACGCATGTTTGCGCGCAGAACGCCGTGGTGATCGCAACATTGAAGCTCTCACTGCCTCAATGTTTTCAGGTGATCTAATGGGCCGAGGGACTCCAGTTCTTCGTTTTGTCGCACCTGCAGTTTGACTTCAACGTAGTGACCCACGTAACAATTGATTTCCGGTTCGGGACAAGAGCCAACGGGGCTAAATTAAAGCGATTCCGAAAGGCGCGCTGGGTTGTGAGCACATAATATCCGCTTAAAAGTAGGCCTCAACGGCAAAAGCATGCTCCTCATGGTTCCAACACATGATGGCGACTGAACTATGTCGGAACAAAACTTATAAAAACTTATAAAACTCGCAATCAGCTATTTGACTGAATATCAAAATCAAAGGCCCAGTAAACGCAGACAACTTTTTGGATGTCTTAAAACTTATCTTTTAAAAGACTTCTTTAAGAATTCCCTAAACATGTCAAATAGATCTCTTTTAGATGATTTTATTGGATATTACAGAAAAAGATTTCTTTTAGAGAACTTTTTAAAGATAACTTTAAGAAGTCTTTTAACTAGTCATTAAGTTATCAGTTTCTAAGTTTTGAATAGACTACTTTAAGAACACTTCTAAAAAGATGGCTTTAAGACCGCTCTTCACAGATTTTTATTATTCCTAGTAATGACAGAAAGAATATCTTATCTTGCTCTGTCAAATAAGCAAAGGAAACGAAGGCTTGGTAAGGCTTTTCAAAATACTTTAATCAAATTATTAGAAAAAGAAAATAAAAATAGATTATTACAACCTATAAACAATATTGACAATATTTCTGTAGATGTAAATAAATCTAATTTAAAAGGTAACGTAGAAAGTTTTACTTCTAATAATGATTTTAATGAGGTTGCCAATAATGCAGTTAGTGATTTGTCTAAATAATGGTTACGTAATAATTAATTATTAACAACTATAACTAATTTTTTTTATTTTATTGCAGCTTCTTGTCGGACATTATTATTAAGTACACTCAACAAATTGGATGAGGTGTTACTAATTTTAAAAAATATGGAAAATAAAAATCAAAATCGCAATAATTTATAGGAGAGACAAATTTTGACAAAATGACTGTTTTGCCTGCTAAAACAAAAGAAGAATGAACGTTGTTTGATGTTAATTTAATTGATCCTGAAAAAAAAGTCATGGAATTGCAATTCGTAAGAACGATATTCAGTTATTGAATTGAATTAATTTATTACAAATTTAATTGTATATTTTATTTATTTTAAATTTCTAGGAGGAAAAAATCACATCTGCTCGCGGAGATGACTGTGCACAATCGTGTACATGGATCATTAAGAAACCTGGAAAAATTAAAATCTTCAATTACAATTTTGTTAATATTATAATAAGTAAGATATTTTCAAATTTATTATTTATTATTTTACTAATTATGTTTAATATACAGTTTTTTTATTTACAGAATATACAGCCTGTTCCACTACCTAGTAAAAATATTCATAACGCCTGATGCAGGGAGAAATTTTATAAATAAAAAACCTTGTTACATTAAAATCGGTGAATTAATTACTATTTAATTAACAATAGATTAACAGCCAATCAGATTTCTTCGCGATCAAGTAGGCGGGCCTTGAGAGAAAAAAAACCAAAAAAAAAAAAAAAAAAAAAATGGGCGGGGCTTTCAATTTTGAACTATATATCGATATGCGGCGATGTGTGCAGTGTGCATCGCATTGCTATGTTATTATTTCTCCCCACTTCGCCGCGAATTTTAATCCTGATCGTCTTATGTCCTCTCATTCATCTTATTCCTCTCATTCAGGCTATAGCACTGACGGTTTGGGTTCTAATTCCCAGTTCCGATTTTTTTTTTTTAGCTCCTGCAAGTCTTTGTAAAATTCAAAAAATAATATTAAAGTTTTTCTAGATTAAGTTTTCATTCGTTTGTAAGCATCTTTTAATATGTGTTCAAGAAAATTATGAATTAATAATTATAATTCTTGATTACAGTCAGTTGTTTAATAAATACAATAAAATTTTCATAAAGTAAGATATTAAAATAATTAAAATTTTGTTTTCACACGAGATTTTAAGCTGTATAACATTATTCGTTACACCAAAAAAAAAAAAAAGTCTTTAAAAAAAATATTTGAAAAAAATTCATCGATGTTACAAATTGGAAAACGACCTTGAATCTATTATACATTCGAGTCTTTCACACTCAGTTACCTCATATTGCATTTTTATGCATTTAACGTAAAAATAATAAGGCGCAGCATTTTTTAAATAATATTTATTTTATGAATAAATGGACATTACAATAAAAGATTAAGTTCAATCAAATATAGGGTGGAAAAATCATAGTTAATTAATAATCTTAAGCATCAATTATAGAAAAAATTAAAAAACTTTTAGATATATTGGCTTTCATCGAAATACCTAAAAAAGACTTACAGAAGCTACAAAAAAAAAAAAAAAAAAATCGGAACTGGGGATTAGAACCCAAACCGTCAGTGCTATAGCCTGAATGAGAGGACATAAGACGATCAGGATTAAAATTCGCGGCGAAGTGGGGAGAAACAATAACATAGCAATGCGATGCACACTGCACACATCGCCGCATATCGACATATAGTTCAAAATTGAAAGCCCCGCCCATTTTTGTTTTTTTTGGTTTTTTTCTCTCAAGGCCCGCCTACTTGATCGCGAAGAAATCTGATTGGCTGTTAATCTATTGTTAATTAAACAGTAATTAATTCACCGATTTTAATGTAACAAGGTTTTTTATTTATAAAATTTCTCCCTGCATCAGGCGTTATGAATATTTTCCCTAGATAGAGGGACAGGCTGTATTGTTCAGCTGCATAATACTTCTAACGAATATGTAAGAAAAAGAATGTTCAGTTATGGCTGCAAAAATGTGGTGACAGAATCAAGGCTAAAGCTGACAGAGCTACGAAAGAAAGACTTATAGAATAGATTATTTATACTGTTGAATTTAAAGATTTATTTATTATAAAATAATTTATTATAAAAGTGTTGAAATAATTAATGTAAAACAATTAATCAAAGGCCAAAAAAGAGCATTGTGATCATAAAAAAAGACTGATCAGAGATCTCAGTAAAATAAGATAATTAATAATTTAATTGTTTAAAATAAGATTAAATCTAAACCTAAATCATTTAATGTAAACTTAAAAATGTAAATATTTTTTATATTTATAAATAATAATTTTTAAAACTAAAACTAGAAACTTGTTTTTTTATTAATAAGTGTATTATCAACAACAATAACAATAACCGGAAAAATTGAATAAAACCAAACAAAATAGAATAGAATTAAGTAAATTTACTTAATTTGAGTAAATTTACTTAATTCTATTTTATTTTGTTTGGTTTTATTCAATTTTTAAAAATATAAATAATCTAAAAATACAAGAAATCTTAAAGACTTCTTTTTGACTTCTCTTAAAGTGAACTATAAGATGTCTTTATTTACACCATGGAAGTGTTCTTTTAGATGGCTATAAGAATTGTTTTCTGATGGACGTTTAGACTCCTTTAGGCATCTTAAAGATTTCCTTTAGGAATTTCCAAAAGACGACTTTCATCTTGGAAAAGTCATCTTATAGAAATCTTTAAGAGCACTTTTGGTTTACTGGGGGTTCATATTAAATGAGTACCGATAAATAGGCTGATCGCGCCATCTAATGCTCACCTACGAACTAACAGTTTTCGGTACATCTCGTCCATATGGAAAGATTTTTCTATAAGTAAGCGTCTATATTCGTTGATAAAACTGTCAAATTGCATGAATAGTGTTATGATAGATGTTACGAAAAAATTAATAAATTGTTTAATTTTTTTTTTAGATTTTAAAATCAATAAATATTAGTGTTTTATTTTTATTATTTCAACAACCAGTTCAAGCAAGTTCCAAAAATATGGTTAGTTTAAAAAAACTGTTATGTAACTGCGTAGTAAAAGAATTATTTTTTAAAATAATTGTCGTTAGTATTTGAAACGATAAAAAAATCTTTTTAACAAATAGAAAAATTTTAATGATAAAATTAAATTGTTTTAAAACCAATAAAACTTTCTAAAATGCTACTTGATAGAGTACAAATGAATAAAAATAAATATATTTTTAAGCAAATACAAGATATGCAGTCAATAATAAAAAAAAAAAATTCAATTTATTATTATTTAATGAATTTATAATTTCTTTAGTTTTATTATTTGATAAAATTCTAGAAAATTTTAATTAAGGGATGTATTTTATATTTTACAGATAACTTATAATAATATGGATGACAATTATATTTCTAAATCTCCTATACCTAATAAATGGGATACCACTCGTATGGAGATTATTAAATTTAAATACATGTGGACAATAAGTAATTTTAGTTATTTTTTAAATAATATATCAGGAGTGGATTCACCCACTTTTTCAACAGAAACAAATAATAAAATAAAATGGTATTTATGTTTATATCCTGATGGCAGTTGTTATTCAGATTCTGGTAATATGGCTTTGTATCTTCATTTGAAATCATGTGATGCACCAAGTATTGAGGCAAAATGTAAATTTTCTATAATTAATAATAGACGTGAAGAAACTAATATAAGAAGCTCTCGATATTGTCATAAATTTCGTTATATGATTTATTCACAGAATCGTATTGGCTTATCTAATTTTATAAGCAGAGATTTTGTCATCGATCCAGTAAATGGATTGCTGCCTAATGACACGCTTACAATATTTTGTGAAATTAGAGTATGCAGAGGCATTATTAATATACTAGGCCTAAATAATTTTGAGCATCTTAAAATATCTAAAACTCAACGAGATAATTTGGGAGCTTTGTTAGAAAGTGAAGAATTTAGTGATGTTTCAATCATTGTTGGACGTAAAGAGTTCAAAGTTCATAAAGTTATTTTAGCAGCACGAAGTCCAGTTTTTTTAGCAATGTTTAAACATGATATGAAAGAAAAAAATGAAAACATAGTAGAGATTCATGATATTGATGAAAAAGTTATGCAAGAAGTATTGCGATTCATTTATACTGGAAGAGTTGAAAAAATTGAGGAATTAGCAAATGATTTATTAGCAGCAGCAGAAAAATATTCTCTTGAGGGTCTTAAAATTATTTGTGAAGAGGCTCTTTGTGGCAAATTGACAATTCATAATGCTGCAGATGTTTTAGCACTTGCTGATAAGTATAATGCTAATTGTTTGAGGACACAAGTAATTCATTTTCTTACTGCACATGGAAAAGATCCATCATTATTGTCTAGATATCTCAATACACTGAACAAATCTACATCAATACTAACTAGATTTTCAGGATTATTAAATAACTATATGAAATTATTAATAATTGCTGTTTTATGTGGACTTATTGCTATGTTATCAGTATCATATGCATCGTTACTTGTTGATCCTATGTGTAATGTCACTGCAAAATTTTGTGCTCATAAAGATATTGTAATTGATTCTGATACAGTTTCAATAACGAGTTCTGATACGGTTCCAATAGCTTTAAGGAAAATGCAAAAAAGTTCATATTCTTATATGAAGGATTTATATGCATTTATTTCTTATTTTTTTAAACTGTATTTAAATTTTATTATAAATCAATTTTCTAAGGAAAATGAATTTCAAAGTGAAAATTAATATTTTTAATTTTTATATTGTTATTATTAACTTATTTTAGTAGAATATAGTTAAACATTACTTGACAAATAATGTGAAATACTTTTTTAGAATATCAATCCCTTTAGTATTGGACAATTTTTCGCATTATATACAGAGGAGTGTGATTGTGCTTGTTAATGTTAGAAAATTAAAAAATTGTACATTTTTAGTATAAATTACATTAATGAAAAATGAATTTAAATACACAATTCATAAAAAATATATAAAAATATTGATATCATCACACAAGTAAATAAATATGGAAAAGCTAAATTCTATTCTCATACACAAAAATTTATTAAAGATAAATTTTATTAGAAATTTTTAAGAATATTATAATAGTTTAAGATTTTTATATTTAATTAATTAACTAATTTTAGTGATTAAAGTTCTAATAATACACAAGTATCACTACTGCTTAATAAAAAATTATAAATAAATTGTAAAGTTAAGAGTAAAATCATTGTACTATGTAAATATTATTTTATTGTATATTTAATAATAAATATTATTTTATTATATTAAATAATTCTTAGCCTGTCTGTTTAGGAATTTTCTTTTATAATTCATTATTACACTCATTTGCATGTTTGATATATTAACATTATTAATTCTATCGGATTAAATGTTACAAGTAGTAAGTTAATTGTGGAACTAATATTGCGGATATTTAAATAATAATTGAAAACTTATAAGCAGAATTTTACATAAATTTTATTTATATAAAAATTTATGAAAAAATATCAGAAAGTTAAATGTATGGCAATTTTTTTTTGTATTAATTAATATCAATTATATTTTATTTTTCAATAGTTATTGAATAGTTATTTTATACAAGCATTTTTATTAATTTTTTTTTTTTCGAAGTTATTTTGATCTCATAATCGAGACCATTTTGCAATAGAAAATAGGTTTATAACATTTATATATTATTACATTTGAAGTGGAAATTTTTTTTTTTTTTTTTTTTTTTTTTTTTTGCTGTGTTACTCAATTTTATTAGTCATATTATTATTTACTAAAATTTTGGTTTCGCCTGATTTTATATTCTTTTTATCGAAGTGCATGAGTACTGTTTTCTGAAAAAAACGTTCTAAACCGAGATCACTTAAGTTATTACAGATTATTTTTATTGCTTTTTTTAATAGTTTTTTTTTGTTTTTACTCAGCCTCTAAATTTAAAATTTAAATAAAAAATATTCCGACGCATAAAGTGATTCCTTAAAAAGTAAAATAATAGTTTTAAATCATTGTTGACGCTTAAATGCATCGGGGTGGTAAAAAAATTATAATTGCATTTATTTAAATTGTTGTAAAATACTTTTATTTTGAAAATATTGTTTAATAAGATTGATATTTAAATGTAAAAGATTATTATATCTCGCTACAATTTTATTTTGTATTTTTAATACATTTTAAACTATTGAACAGCGATTTTTTTTACCTTTGCGCTGATTTTAATTTAAGACGTTTATTAAAAATATTATGAGAAAAATGGATGAATTGTTAATGCAGTTTGAAAAACTAATACAAAATTCATGATTTTATAACTCATAAATAGTTATTTATTTATTAATAATTAAATTACATCGATTAGTTTTTTATGAGTTGCAGCGAAATAATACTTCAATTATAATTTAAATAAGGAAATATAATGGGAACAATCGATTTATATTAAAAGATAAAAAAAAGTTTTACTTGCAAAACTATAGAATCGCCAAGTAACAACTTAATTATGTTATTGGAAATAATTATAAAAAATTACATATAAAAGTTTTGATCGAGTAAATAAGTTTAAATCAATAAAACGATTGATAAAAAAACTGAATTTAAATTATAGATAGAATTATTTTCATAGTTTAATAAATAAAACTTCTAATTTTAATGATTAAGAAAAGTTGAGAACAAGTATTAGTTTCATTTGTAGCGAGCCGAAGATTTTATAATTTTAATAATTTTAATACTGTTTAAACATAAGTGATTGCGGGTGAGTTATTAAAGAATTTTAACCTTTAATGGTCGAGAAATTTTTTGTAATACTAGCTTGTGAAAAAGCTACGGAAAATTAGATTAAAATTTATAAATAGCTTATAAGGATAAAAAGTAAAACTAAACATATCAATTGGTTTATGTGAATGCTCATACAATATTTTGTTTGATTTTTAAATTTCTCCTGTTTTTAAGGGTTAAACTTTATTGTGAAAAATTTAGAGAATTAATTTCTTAATTATTTTTCCAAATTTGATAATATAATCGACCAATTATCAGATACTGAATTATTTACAACTTTAATTTTTCGGGATCGTTATATTAGATAAGTTAATTTAAGACTGTTTCATTTAAAAAAGTTTAATTTTTTTCGTTGAATTCAATAATTATTGATATCTGTAATAATATCATTATTGTAGTTTGCAATTTTTAGATGTACTTAAAATAAAAAATTTATTAAATTAGTGAAGATAATTGTCAATGATATTTACAAAGACAAATGATCGAAAAATGAAATCAATAAAAAGAAAGATAAGGACAAAATATTTTATGTAATTTTTCTATATTATCGATCCAAAATTTCAACATTTGCCTATGAACAAAATTTATTTAATATATTTCTTATGCAGCGAAATATTGTTAAAATTTAACCACTTATTATTGAAATTTATAGAAATTATATTGAATATTATATGAAATTATTATTAAAATCAAAAAATGAGATATCATTATCAAGTGTTATCTAAAAATTGAAGAGCTTGTAGCTTTACGAGAAACAATTTATATAAAAAAAGTAACAGTTTAAGATTAAGTCAACTTATAAGTTGAAATAAATTTATGTTCAATTAAAAATTTAACATAATAATGTTACATACAGCTATCGCAACCATGTAATATACAAGTTAAATACACAGCAGATCTAATGCTTAAAGCTTCGACGTGCTGGACTCTCCTAGTTTTTGTTGGCCAACTCTTCCGAGTTAAGGCCTCCGGGATGACGGAGCCCACAGAGAAGGAAATATGTTAAGAGCGAGATAACTATTCAAGACCAAATTTTAAAGTACTAAAATTCATTTATTCCTTTGAAATACAGCATCCGTCGTGTGATGATGACGCGCTGCGCTTTAGTCGGTGCGAGGAGCGCGAAGACGATTTCAGGTAAAAACTGCCTGGTCGCAATTATTGTACCTTTTATTGTATCTTCGGGTTACTTTTCCAATTTTTATATTTCTCGCGGACTTATACTTTTTAACGATTTAAAAGATTCTTTTGACTTATATTTTCGATCTTTAAACTTATACTTGCCGATAGTTATTTTTTTTACTTTGAATTACTGACTTATAATACTTTTAATTTGAGTTACTAGTTTATATTTTTACGTTAATTACTGACTTATATTTCCTAATCCTGCTTGATTAAAATTTTTCAAGGACTCTTTTTTTATAACAAACAGAGTGCACAAAGTCTTGTTTCATGATTGCTCAAGATTGAATGTTCAACTACTATACGGTTCTGTCAATATTAAATAATATTACTATACAACCTGTCCCTCTATCCAGTGAAAATATTCATAACGCCTGGTGCAGGGAGAAATTTTATAAATAAAAAACCTTGTTACATTAAAATCGGTGAATTAATTACCATATGTACTTTTTTAAATAAATAGGGTGTTTACGAGGAAAGGGAAATATTTTGAGGACGCGCGCTCCAGAAATTAAAATTTGATTTAAGCATAGGTCTGCAAACCTTTCTTTTTGGGTGATTGGCACTGCGATGATTGTAATATAAATTTCTTTTTATAATTATTCAATTATCTCGCAACTAATTTATCAGATTCTTAATTTTATTGCATGATAAATGAAAAAAGTTTGGAAATTTATATAAAACTGCGGCATGAATTTTTCTATATTCATCGAAAGAACTATGATATTTAATGATATGTCATTTAATAAGCAGAATAAAATTGTATTAAATATCTATGAGGGAAAAAAATTTAAAGATAACAAAACCGTTAGTTTTCACGTCTTCCAATTAAGAAAGTTAATATTATTTTTAGTTGAAAAAAAATTATCGCTTGAAAATACAAAGGTGGCTTTTTATAGACTTGTTGCTCAGGAAATAATCTAAACTTTGTTAATTTAATTCTCATAACAAAAATAATATTATTTATTGGTTTTTCATTAAAAATTATCAAACATTTTAGTAATGGAAATGACACTCGATAAAGAAGAAGTATTTAACAATCGATATTTTATAATAAACAAACGTATAATGAAGTGCATGTTTCTTTGGCCTTATCAAAAACCATTGCATAAGAAGCTTGGAAGAATTTTAATAATTGCAATGATTATTTCGATGGCTACACCCCAGGTAATTCGAATTATTTTATTTTTGAGATTATCAAAAATTTTTATTGTAATTTAATAATTATGTGTATAGAAAGTTAATAAGATTTTATAATCACTGTATATACAAAGAAATTCCTTTTAGAGGTTACAAGAAAAAAAAAACCTGACAATTTTATATTTTTCAATATTTCTCGATAATTACGATAAATTGTATTTATTGCGATTACAACGCCATCTATCACCAATCGAAAAAAAATTCAGGTATCGCTAATTTTTTAAGAAGAATCCGAATCTTTAATAAGAAATGGGAGTTTCTGAGGTTTTCAGGCTTTTGCGAAGATAATTGGTCATATTGTATGTTTTTTCGAGTTTACTCACGCGTTGACTTTTTTAAGCCGACGTTTCTCGAAAATTGCAGATCACTTCTTTAGGGTAGACCTGAGACTGATAGTTTCAAGTCTGGAGGTCTCTTATATAAAGATGTCTTCGATGGTGGCGGGGGTAAAGACATCCTGTGCCTGATTGATCAAAATAAGTTTTTTATTTAAGATAAAAAGATAAAAACGGGTTTCTAATCAAGATTTAAAAGATGCCTCTCATTCTCGCCCATGGGGACGAAGAATACCGATGTCTATTTTTTTTTTTTTTCTTTCTGAAGTATATATCTCTCGAGATATTTGACTATTATCCGAGACTTTCTTGCCTCTGTATATATGAAGCAAGCAAGCGCCTTTTATAGATAGCTTCGAAAATTTCATGTACTTATGAAATCTTTTTCGAAAAAGATAAATATGATAAAATTTATTTCTTGAAAGTCTACATATTTGAATCTTTGGTACGGTTAATTGAATCCATTATTTTGAATTTTGATAATCTGATACCGGATTCATTAACTTCATTTTCGCAAACCCTTTGATTTGGAAGCTTTCTTAATTATTGACATAATATTTTTAAATTATTTGATGGTATAATTTTAACTGCAAAAGAATAACGAAGATTTTTATAATTAAAAAATCTTTAAATTGTTGAATTTAAAAGTCAATAATACTCTATTCATCAATTTTACAATTTTGAAATTTTATTACAGTTCATACGACTTATTCAAGAATGCATGGTAGAACATAAAGACGAAATTGTTATTATTGAAAATATAATCGGGTTTATATATTTTCTAGCAATTATATTAAAGTATATCACTGCTTTTTTTAAAGAAAAAAAGGTATGTCTAATTTAATTTCAAATTTTTATTTTCTTTTCATTAATTGAGTTGAAGAACTTCAATTTTTTTAAATTTAATTTTTAAAATTTATTGTTATATGGCAGATTTGCTGTCAGTCACAAGAAGTTAAATATTAATATATTAATTAAATAATAACAACCATCAGCTAATAGCGTATAACATTAGTAAAGGTAGAAACTTAAAGTTGCATCAGCCTTGATCGAAGCCTTGCTTAAAACCTACGATATTAGGCTCTGAGGGCTTCGCGCGCACCAAATTATCAAATTAACTTCACTAAATCGTAGCATTTCGAATTTAATTTTTATTAAAGCACACATTTAGCTATCACACTTCCATTATACACATTCGTTCATACATACACTTACGTCTATCGTTGAGGAGCTGACACTTTAACGTAAACCACTTTATCGAACATCAAACAAAGCTTAATCGTAGTCCAATAAGCAGCAATATAGGCGATTAAATTTTTTATACCATCGTTATTTAGCATTCAAGTAATTGGCCGATGCCAATTAAAATCATCAGAATGTAGCATAAATAAATACAATTGTAGCAGTTGAATCACATAAAGGAGTTTCCTACGGGCTATGTTCCGCAATCACATACGCAAAAATAAATACTCACCTTGACTACAAAGCACAGAAGAATACAACAAATCATAAGCAATGGATAAGCAGCTCTGAAACATAAAACTGTCAATCAACTGTCAATCGGTCAAAAATGGAACTTAAGAATTTATTACCCGTGGAAGTCCGTTGCACTAGTTTATCACAATTTTCACTTATAAATAGGGCAGGAAACGGCAATCTTGGCGCTAGTAAACAAGCTATAGCGCGAAGAGATTAGCTTGTGCAGTACATCAGCGACGTGCACGTAAGTCAGCACATGTAACACGCGCGCTGCTGAGTTAATACTAACTCTCTTCATGACAACTAGCATTAAAGGCACAGGAAGCTACAGAAAACAGTTATTGCATGCAAGTTCTTGTTTTTTTTTTTTTTTTTTTTTTGTCGCTTGAAACGAGGAAAAAATAAAGAAAAACAAAACGAAAGTCGTTTAAATTGTAAGCACTGTGCAAAAATTTTCTGGATGTACGGATGAGAAGAAGAATGCTAAGTGCAATGGATTCACGTAAAGTTACAAGGGTAAGCTGCACTTTACTCCGGTGTGTTGTAAGGTAACGTGAACAGTTTATTTCGTGCTTTTGTCTCTCTCGCACATGCCACGTTTTATTTTACATATATTATGTGTTATGTTCTCTTTTTTGTTTTCCATGCAATTATTTAATTGAATTTAGTTTAGCGACACTTTCTTTATATTTATTTTGTTTTCTTTGGCTCTATTGTGTGTGAAGCTCTCTTCGAACATTTAATTTTGAATTGTCGCGACAGCGTGCGCGGATGACGCCCATTGTAGCGAATGTAAAAATTTTTTCTAATTTAACCAATTAAAATTTCTAGTATTTAATTAAATTCTTAGATTTAATATTTTATTTTCAGTAGTGTGTTCACTTTAATCCTTAGTGACACGTTGTATGGTATACTGTTTGAATATTTACTAATTTAAACTTTATTTATTAAAATTAGTTAAAATATCTTTATGAACAAATTACTATGGATTGGAAAACAATAACCGACAAAGCAGAGCTAGCAATTCTAGAAGAAAAAGCTTTCGGAGGGCGCCGTTTTACTGTGATATGCAACGGTAAGATTGCCTTGTATTTTATTTATTTCACAAGTCGATGAATTGATTCGAACAATTATAATCAATGTTTGTTAAACCGAATTTTCCAACGTGAAAAGGGATGATATTATCATTTGTTTGGCGTAATAGTAGGTAGCGCGCGAATCATATTAAATGCACTCCATTCCATCGTTGTACAGCAAACTGCAATTGCTATTATACAACGCATACGATGCTTCGTTTATACGCGATAATTCAAAAATCAGATTTTTAACATCTTCAACGTACGTCTTCATCGTACATTCACCTCAACAATGCATCGTTGTGTTTATTTGATTTTCGGAGTTTTTTCAGCTGAAAGGCCTTTCTTCGTGAACTAATAAATTCACATAATTTATTTTTGGTTCAACATAAGAGTTTTTATTTTATCCCTGCATATATCCTTTCTGCAACCTTTTGTTTAAAAAAAAAAAAAAAAAAAAAGAATATATATTTAACCTTTAGAGGGCGGAGTGGCCCATATATGGACGAGATATAAAATTGATTGTCACGTTAACAAAATTTTATATGCACAGTTGTATAAATAAGCAAGAATAGATGTGTTTTATGGATAGGCCAGTAAAGAACTTTAAAACCATATCGGACTTATTAGAAGTTTATATATAAATAATACTCTTAAAAAACGTCAAATTTCAAGAAAGAAATGCCGATCCGCTAAAGGTTGATAAAGGTTTTATTAAGGTTTATGTCATACAGCCAAATCACGAGTATTTACAATAATTTACAAACAAAGTAAGAGCTGTGAGAATCATCACGGCTGATCGGATCTCTAAAGATAATGACTTGGTTTGCAGAACGACAATAAATCATAAAATGAGAAATTTAGGGTAGAAAGAATGGAAGTCCTCTGGCACATTGTAAAGATGAAGACTTGAAGGATCTGGACATGTTATCCTGTCACCTTGTCGCAATAGCAATAACAGCAGTTTCGGTTATAACACCAATAAAAACAGCATTTAGATGTTAGAATGAGGTAGGCAGGAAGAATCTTTTCATCTTTTGGATTCCGAAATAAAAAGTAACCTTCCATCAAAGCTCTGGCAACCATGGACAATATGGCTTATCGCTTGTCTTGCAGGGTGAGATTCTTTTACTACGCAAAAAAAGTTCGACATTTCATTTAACGAACGATAGTAGCGTCATTCTCCGATAATTTTCGAAGATTCAATTCACGTTTTTCGGATACTGAGTTATTGGAATGTTAGTAGATTTAATATTAGTATTTCGTCATTTTATTTGTTTATTTTTGAAAAATAATTCTTCGCTGTCGTTAATTGAGTTGTCGAAATCCGGAAAACTAGTTGCCGAACTAGCGTCGACTAATATTCCTTTGTGTACGGAGAATAATTTCAAATTTTTTCGGTATACGAAAGACGCGTGGGATGCGATAAAGGTGTGGGAAAGGTGAACTCGTCAGGGAATTTAGCATAATGCCGAGGAACCTAACGTACGCTCTGATTATCTTACCGCGAGATGTCTAGTAACAGGACGCCCAAACGTATCGTTAATCCAAGCAAATCGAATTTTCATTGGTGCAATTAAGATTGTGGAATTTCAGTTAGGCTCATAACGAAAAACTCATGCGTAGAATAGAAAAAAAAAAAAAAATGTAATGAGTTCTGCTAATATGACACCTAATGAGAAAGTCTTTTTACCAATTAAAACCAAATGATTAAAATTTTTTTACTTCTCACATTAAAATCCTACAATTATAAATAATTTTGTATTAATTTTATACAGTTTGCCTTTTTGGCTTTGCTGTGGGATTTACTACAGTACCAACTTTGATACCGATGGCACTTAACGTTATAAAACCATTGAACGAGTCACGCCCGTTAGCATTGTGCTACTTTGCCGAATATTTTATTGATCAAGAGAAATACCATTACTTTCTTCTATTCCATACGATAATAGTCGCTTGTCTTACCGCTGGGATCGGTTCTAGTGCGGATATTACGTATGTGGCATGCTCGTGTCATCTTCTTGGACTTTTTAAACTTGTCAAGTAATTAAGCGTATTTGGTTACGATTTTGAAATCGATTTACATTAAAAGTCTTATAGGAATCAAACAAAATTCTAACAAAGTAAAAATCTAAGAAAAAAAAAGATTTTTATTGAATTTATTTAATATTTTAATTACAGACATCGATTAAATAAAGTTTTTATGATGGTCAATGATTCAATGAAGATTAATAACGATGCTCACAATGGAATATTAATGGCTATTAAAATACATAAAAAAAGCATCGAGTTAAGTATAATAACAAAAAATGATTTACATTTATACGTTATTAAATTTTAATAATATTATTAAAATTAAATATTGTTTAGATTTGTTGACATTCTTCAGTCATGTTTTGGTTTTTTATTTTTCATCCTTTTTGCGCTCATTTTTGTCATTATTTGCTTAGGTACCGAAGTGAGTATTTTGCTTTTTTATTTGAAAAATAGTTTTTTTTTTAAAAAATTTTTTTTCTTTTCAGGTGTTGTTAAAAATTCGAAATATTGCAATGATTATAAAGCTCTCTTTTGCTGCTATAACTTTGATAATGTACATATTTGGTGTGAGCTGGCCAAGTGAAAAATTGATGGACAATAGTGCGCTTGTTTTTCAAGAAATGTAAGTATTATTATAAAAAAAAAAAAAAAAAAAAAAATTTTTATTCGCAGAATAAATTATAAAGTTTGAATCCCATTAAATTGCATAGTTATTCTTGCGGCTGGTATCAGTTTCCATACAAGACACGAATGCTCGTTAACATAATGATGATGCGGAGCATCAAACCTTGTTTATTAACGGCTGGTCCTTTAATTGAGTTAAAATATGAGATATGCGTTAAAGTAAGTATAAAAGACGATATTATAAAAAAAAAAAACAGAAAAAAAATTTTTTAAATAAAATATAAAATATAATTTTAATTTTAAGATTTTGAAAACGGCATTTTCTTTTTTTACCGTTATGCATCGGGTTAATAACTAGAGTGCGATAAATATAAACTATATCAAAGATTTATTAAAATAGCACACATAGTGATTAAAAATTTTGTTAAGTTAATTATGCTTATAAAAATAGATGAAAAAACCTTTTGAGTTGAACGGTTTTTATTTTAAAACAACGGCTGTATACGAAAATTAGAATATAAATTGGGCACAAATTTGGACCTTCTTGAGATTCTTAAGTCTGATAAAAAATCGTGAAATACTGGTAGTGCTGCCTTCTCATGTCTGGTACCATCTAGAATCTCAAAATAATGGCTGTTGACTTTTTAAGAGTGCAACGTAAAGATCCGTTAAAGACGCTGACGATCTATCATTGACATTAATCCTATCAATCGATTAATCGACAAAAAAAAATTTGTTAAAAATTCATCATTTAGTACATACATGTAGGTGAATAAAATTTAATTTTATGGTAATTTTTCTTGTCGGTTATCATAAAATTAAAGTTGATTTTTAGATTATCTGATCGTTTTTTTTTTTTTCATGTTCATTTAAAATTAGTTTAAATATATTCACACGAAAATCGTTATGTAACATGTTATCTGGAAAAGTTATTTAATTTTGATCATAACGTTTTCTATTTTATTCAATCAAAATATATTAAAAATAAAGATTATTAAAAAATCATAAATGAATTAATTAAAAAATACTGATTTTTTTATGAGTTACAGTGTAATAATACGCTTATTAGTATAATTCGAATAAAGAAATGTAATGGGAACAATCGATTTATAATAAGAGGTAAAAAAGTTTTATTTGCAAGACTATAGAATTTTCAAGTGACAACTCAATCATGTTATTAGAAATAATTATAAAACTTTATAAAAAAATGTTGACGGAGTAAAGAAGTTTAAATCAATAAAATAATAACATGAAAATTGACTATAAATTATAGATAAAATTATTTTCGTACTTTAATTCAAAATCTAACTGAATTTTTTTCTTCCAATTTTCATTAATAACCCAAGATTTTTAAATTTTTTTATATTTAAAATTTATTTAACGCTTCCAATTTGATACTTCTTCTAAAAACGAATTATTAAATGCGCAAACTTGAAACGATATAAAAGTAAATTTTTGTAAATGGTAGGTACAGGGTGACAAATGGGAAGTTGCCTAAAGTAATCACTTATAATTTTGAGATGAGTGCAGGAAAAAAAATAATAAAAATACATATTAAATCAGTGAAGTGGTCATTTTTATTTGAAATAGGTTTCAGTTTAATCGAACATTTTCAACAGACACATATTACGTTTTTAAAATAATGACAAAACCTGGCTAGGGAATAACTATTAATGGTAAATATTTTCGAAGCGATCCCTATCTAAACTTGCACAATAATCAAGCCGTTTTTTGAAACTATGAAAAACTTGTTCAATTTTAGATGAACAAATACTAGAAATTCCTTTTCTAATAGCTTCTCTCAAATCATCTTTGGTCTTGGGGTTTTTCCGCATAACAGTAATCTTTTAGGTAGCCCCATAAGAAGAAATCACACGGGTTTAAATCCAGTAAATAAGGGGGCCATTCTATACCTGCGTGTGCAAAGTTGGGATATCCTAAACCGATGACGCGTTCACCATAAACTTCGTAAATAGCTTTAAATACCTCTTGAGTTCTATGCGGCGTAGCAGCACAATCTACGGTAAGCAATCGATGAGTTGTGATTTTGTAAGGATGCAACTTAATGAAATTTTTTTTTATTAATCTTAGTGTATCTCTTAGATTCAGTTTTAAAGCTGCTACAGCTTTTCTTATCAAATCCGTTGGATTATTCTTGAAATGTTCTTCGACCTCGGTAACCTTATCTTCTGTTGTAACTGTGTACGAAGCACCAGGAAGGTCATGACGACGATCGTCAAGAGTATCATAATTGATGAAGTTATCAATTACTCTGAGAAAGAAGTAAAACAAAATTTGAAAACTTTATTAAAAAATGCGATCATACGATAAAGTCAAATATAATTATTTTCATTCTTACCTTCTAAGAGTATTTTCACTGGCTACTCTTTTACTTCCAAACTTAGTACGAAAATCTCTATATGCTTCGGTATAGTTTTTATCTCTAGAATACAGTTTATCAAGTAAGAGCGTGGTCGACTTCACCGACAGGTAATGAAAGATTTTGCTCTAATTCCTTCGCGAGCCAATAGAAGGAAGCTTTGTCCTTAATGCATTGTCAACAAAGATTCAGTTGTCGTTGATCTTTTGAAAGAGAATCACGTTAAACGCCATGAGTGCTAAGTACGCGTCGCGCTACGAGGCTGTGTTCCTTTGCATCCACCCGAAAGGTCCCAAAATGTCGCAATCAGCGGCTGCTAAATATATGAGAAAGTCGAAGGAATTTGTACAGAAGTGGATACAGCGATATAAAGTGGCTAAAAATGTCGATGATTTACCAGAACGTGGCTCGATAGGAAAAGTGAACAAAAAAGATGAAAAAAGAATAGTGAATTTGTTTTCGCGGAATCCTGCTTTAACACTGCGGCAAGGACAAGCAAAATTAATGGCAAAAGGTTTAGATATATCCTACGAAACTATCCGAACCCATCTTCGTACTCATCATCTGAAATGGCGCAACACAATGAAGAAGCCTCTGTTGACTGAAAAACATGTGACAAAGCGACTCGCTTGGGCGCATCGCTCGCTATTGATAGAGATTTTGAAAATGTCATTTTTACTGATGAATGTTCTATATGGGCACGTTCTGTCCTTACGCGAGCCTGGTCAACTTCTACTAATAGGCTTGTTCAGCGGACCGTAAAACATGGAATAAAAAAACATCTTTGGGGCTGCTTCTCAAAGCAGGGATTCGGCACTTTGCACCTCTTTACTGACAACCTAAATGCCGAGAAAATGATAAAAATCTACAAAAAGGCTTTACTGCCACCTGCCAAACGATGGTTCATCACAAAAAATGAAGATTGGATTCTGCAGGAGGACAACGATCCTAAACACCGCAGCAAGCTCTGTACTCAGTGGAAGACTCAATCTGGCATCGTTACATTGGATTGGCCGTCGCAGTCGCCCGATGCAAACCCTATTGAAAATGTGTGGGCATATATTAAACGGAAGCTTCGTGGAAGACGCACATACACTTTGAAGCAGTTGTCTTACGAAATTCGTCGGATCTGGAGATCCTTGCCACTAGAATACGCCGTCAAATTAGTAGAAAGCATGCCTCGGAGATGCCAGGCAATTATCGACGCCGGTGGTGACTGAACACATTATTGACCGAATTGCATCATTGTTTGTAATGTGTACAATGTATACATAAATATGAAAGTTTCATCAAATAAATTTTTTTATAAATTAACATGACCACGCTCTTACTTGACAGACTGTAAAAACACTCGATGAGAGATACAGCTTATCTTCGTTCGTAAGGTAACTCATTTTAAAGTACACGTATTGCTCTTTACGGCGTCTCAATAGAAACTGACAACATTCTAGAACCTATACCTACGTGGGCCCAGTCTTATACGATACAGTAGAGGGGGGAAGAGATGCATATACTTTAGCCAACTTCCCATTTATCACCCTGTATAAAGTTCGAACCTTTTCATAGCAATATTGATACTCAGTGTCGTTTTTTATTAATTTTAGATTGCGCTTTGTTATGTTTATCAATGCTTTTACTAATTTTCATTTTTTTTTTAAGATTTTTATTGTTTTGTAGTATTGAAATTTAGTAAATTTTCGTTTCAGCAAAATAATAAAAATTTAATTTTATTGCAAAAAGAAACAGACTATTCGGTACGTAAATATTGATGGAAAATAATAATTTAGTGAGTAAAAAATAGCAATGATTAACAAATAATTTATTTTTCAACCAATTTTTACATATTACAAAAGTTTTTTATTTATTAACATTAAGCTAATATAAAAAAGGTACATAACATTTTTATATTACTTATCTACAATTATTATTGAAATTTATTAAAAATTAGCCTTAGTATTTTCTATATATTGATTTACAAAAAAAGTGTTAACTTTTTCGACGGAATATTATTAGGTAACGATATTTAAATAACGTTTAAAATATAAGACATTTTAATTTAAGCATACAAAATTATTTTGCATAATTAAAGCTGTATCGATTCGTAAAACAAAAATTTTGTAAATAAATAATTTAGAGTGACATATACATCATTGTTAAATACAATATTTATTATAATAATATTAAATCTAAGTGTTTACGTTTAAATTATGATATTTTTATATAAAATTACTCGGTTAAGTATTTATTTCAAAAAGAAAATAATAATACTTAAACGATTTTTAGATTTGTATTTCTTACTGCAATACAGACTTTAAAGATAAAAATTTCTTTTATTTATTCGTTATCGTTTGTTTTGCTAAGATTCATTTTTTATTCATATTACGAAAAATTTATTTTAAACTGTATATGCACTTTTTTATATTTTTCAGGGTATAGATATGTAATTCACGTTTAATTAATAAATAACTTTCTAGAAATTTCTTTTACATTTGTCTTTATAAAAATTATTAAGAATTTCTGTTTCTTAATTAGGTGATGACTAAGATCTGAAATATTAATGAATAAACGACGACGAGTTTATAGGAATATTCGGCGCCGCTAATGCATTAATAATTCAAATCTTATAGTCTTGATGAAAAATGTATAATATAATTCACTACAGCGAATAAAGCGATTAATAATTATTTATGAAAATAATTTTTTAAGTACAAATATTTTAAAATACAAACATTGAAAAATTGTATAATTTATCAAATGATGTGAATATTTATTGGAATGCGCTTTAATTAAATAAAATTTATATTGTTTAATAAACAAAATACATTTTTAATAATTTTTTAAAAATTTTGCAGCAGTTTATACCGAATTATTATTTTTGTCAACAGGTTTCTAACTCTGCAAACAGTTTCTATTTTTTTTTATTTTTTTTTATTATTTTTTTATTTTTTTTTGAGAATGAAAAATATATATAAAAAACCGTTGATTAACCCGTTTAATTTTCTTTTAAATATTTAAGAGATATATTTTTTTTAATTCTGATTTTTCACTGTGATTTGAGGAACAGTGCGCTTATTGATTATTTTTCAAATATTTGTCGATAACGTAATGGATGAAAAAATTAGTCGGATTTTTTTTCCAGAATTTAAAATTCATACTTCGAAAGGTAATTTTTGGAATACATTAAAAGTTGTCGATTTTGCGTCTGAAAGCGCACATAAAGTATACACATTAACGTTGAGGCTAAACAATTTGTTTCGAGAATAAGAATAGAATAAAGATTCAAATAAATAAGTTAATATTAATATTATTCAATTTCATTTACCAAAGCAGTCCTTTATACCATATTTTCAAAATTATTAAATGAAAAAATTCAAATCCAAACGTTTCTGCAACGAAAGCAGCGGAAATTTGCAAAAATTTTCCCGCCTAAGATTTCGAAGACGGCATTGTAGTCCTCTTCTTGACTTGATACTTTGTACACTTTCTGCGAAATTTCCGTCCGGCATCAGCTCCTTTACCATCGTCGCTTCGGTCGCTTTCTTTTCTGGACGTAATTTTGCTGGTTTTGCCTTTCCTGACGAGTAAACGCGCTGCCTTGCCACCGCCTCTCTTGCCGGTGTCGCGCTTGCGTTTCTTTTTTCCGGACCTACCTGTTAAACAAAACGTGAATGACATTTTTTTATTTATTATTATTATAAATTATTTACCAATAGTCGTCTCTATTCTTACTATTTTTTTTAATAGGTTTTATTGATTGCGATGATTATTATATATAAAATATTGGCTGTTGAAGTTGACAGTGTTATGAAAATTAGTAATTTTATCATCAGGGACTCTTAAAGGATCACACGAGTGTATGTCCATTCGACTTACATAGTCCATGTTTTTTTTTATCTACTGGACTGATAACATTGAAATTCAGTACACATACAGGATTTTATAAATGAAATACCGACGTTTGACGTAAATAAATGAATTCTGATTATGGAGGTTAATTTTATCGCGCAAATTTATAAGTAAAAAAGTGTATCGCGTTATCAAATTAAATGAAAGGACTTATTACGAGGGTTAAAATAATATTTCTTTATAATTTTAAAATAAAGAGTTTTAAAAATATTAGAGAAAATAAACGAAAATCAAGCATATAATTTATAGGAAAATACCTAAGAAAATTTCGAGTCTTTTATTCATTTTGTTACGTGACAAAAAATAAGAGCCTAACACTCGCGTGTTACCAGGTCACTAGACCACTAAGCGGCGTAAGTAATATAATTGGTATAAACTAATGAGTTCCCAATGGCTTGGTTATCCACGATTTTGAAGCTTGATACTAGGGGTGAGAGGATCGAGGTTGCAGGAGTTGTTCGTAAGTAGTTTTATCGTTTCATGAAGGACTCTAGATAAATAGAACTTTTATCTACTTGACTATTCGTAGAATTAAAAATGTATCCGAAAATTAAAAATAAATATGAATGAGGGGAAAAACTTGAAGAGATAGAAGTAGTTCCTATAGAATTTTCAGATGCCTCAACGGGAAAAACAGTTAATCTCGTAATCGGAAACATTGAACCCGACAGATGGAGCAATAGGTAATAGCGCCTAGACGAATATCCTGGAAAAATGAAAATCTGAACCAACAAAAAGAAAGGAACAAGATAGAAGGATAAGAGCAAGAGGGCAAGCCAAAAGTCATCATCTCTTGAAGTGATGATACACTGTCAGTGGATAAGGCTTTTTTTTGAAAAGGCACAATAAAGAGACGGAATAGAGAGTTTTGATCGAGGTTATTGTCCTCAAAGTCTATATTGAGGAGAACCTGAAATTTGGGAACACGGTCAGATAATAATTATTATCATCAAAAGCTAATAAGATAAAGTCTTTTACAAATTAAGATCAAATGATTTGAAAATTTTTTCTTCTCGTTTTTAAATCCTGTCAATTATAAATAATTATATGTTTGATATAAAATCATTGAACGAGTCGCGTTTATTATCTTTGTGCTAGAAATACCATTTCCTTCTTTTTTTCATAAGTTCGGGTGCGATTTCTCTTTTTTTATTGTCGATCCTAGCGAAGGCAAGATATTTATCGCTTGCTCGTATCGCGTTATTTAACTTTTTATCAAACATATATCGAACGGTAAATTATATGTTATGTAAAATTTTTTAGAACAATGCGTAAGATGAAATATTGTACGTAAATTAATAGCGTTAATCACCTGGGCCCCGTACTCCGGAATCCATCCCGGCAATAATGGCGGCCGCGTCAGCCGTGAGTCTCGCTTTGGCCCGATGCGGCGTAACGATAACGCGTATGAAAGCCTCGTACGATACGTCGCCGCAAAATTCACCGCCGCAAAATTCCTCGCCGCAGTCGCCGCAGATGCGCACGCTGCTCTCGATTATGCCCGCCCGATTTTTCGCCCGTCGTATCGGACTTACGAAGCTCCGGCGTTCTCGCGCTTGCGTCTTTACTTGGAGCTTTCCCATCTCCACCTGTTACAACGTGAAAAAGATGCCTTTTAAAGGTTTTATTGCCTTTTGTTTTGTTTTTTTTTTTTTTTTTTTTTTTTGTTTTACATATATAAATATATTTATATATTAAATAATAAAAATTATTTACAAGTCTAGAAAACATATCCTCGTCTTGCCTAAGCTTCGGTCTCAACGATGTCAACATTCTCCAGTCGATAGCTACTTGCTGTAATTCTTGCAAGTCGAGTATTCTCATGTCGGGTGGAATCGGATCACCGTAATTCCATTCTCTTCCTATCGCGCGAAGCTCCTTTTTCGTCGTACGCCAAGAAAAATCTTTATCCCGTACTTTTGTATCTTCTCGTTTTATCTTTCGAAATATAAGACTATAATTTAATTTCCTTTCCTTCTTCTTCTTCTTTTTTTTTTTTTTTTTTTTTTTTTTTTTTCTAATAATTTTTCAAACTATAAAGATTGTTAAATTTTAATAATTTTTTATTTGAATGTAGTGTTACGAATAATTACAAAAATACCAAGGTTATTTAAAAGTATTTTTATACCGCTAGATGATCCTGTAACGTTTCTTGTGACCCTCAAAACAATTGAATGAATCGTAAAATAATTTTAAATAATTAAACAAATATATATCAATAATGTTTTTAAAACATTAAAAAAAAAAAAAACTTCTCTTTTATAGTTAACTTTTTTTTTTTTATTTCCGATATAAATAATAAAATTTTTCATTGAAATGAGATGTAGTTATCGAAAAACCTGTTAATAATGAATAATAAAAAAACTATAAAATAAATTCAAGTCAACGTATACTTTTTCGGGTTTAATCTTGAATTCGGGACAACATTCCATAAGACGTCGAAATTCCTCCTGGGAATTGCACGTGGCCTTGCTTAAATCGGGTATCAAGTTCGCGTCCTTCTTGTCATCCTTAAGTAGTTCGTCCAATTGAAAATTAGCCATTGTTTATTTATACTGTCGTTAATTGAAAATTTTCTGCAATGCATAAAATAACAACAACGCGATAAAGTTTACTGCGTAAAAATTATATCGTTCTTTATCTTTTGTTCTTTCGTGTCATTCGTCGTTTATGCGGTAAGTGATATTTTTTCCTCGATCGCTATTATTTTAATCTAGATGATTGCGTCGAAATTCTCGCGTTTTTTTTTTTTCTATTTTACGGCAAAGCCCAATAAAAGCGAAAATTTATAAAATGTCTTATGTATAATTATGTACATAACGCTCGATATGAATAATGAAAAATTTTAAAGCAGCGAGCAATTTGTGTGCGTATAGCGTGAAAAATTTTTTATCTATTATTTTTTTTTATTGGAAGTATTAGCAAATTTTTCGTTGGCAGTGGCATCGTATCACTCGATGCGTCAATAAAGTTCGGTTATAGGCGATATCGGACATTCTTGAAGATCCCACTCTTTTTTCTTCATTATTAAGCCCTGAAATAAGAACAATTAAGGTTCACGGTTTACGTAACATTGTAGTTAATTGTTTGTTTAAATTTATCATCGATAATAATATTTTTCGCGCAATCGTGAGCGTGTATTTATTTATTTATCAACTAATACATGCAAAAAAAAAAAAAAAAAAAAAAAAATCACGAATAATTATCAATAAAAAAATAACGTATCATACAAAGCTACAAAAATATCAACATAATAGCTCACATTTCTCAACGACGTAAGATGCGTCAAAATTTCTTCCCCGCACCAAATGTCCGCGGAAGCGTTCCGTCCGCAGACGAGCGCCTCGTCTCGTCTCTGTATGTTTACTCGGCCATTTTTGTCAATGTGCAACGGCACCAAGGAATTTAGACTGTCCATAGACAAGTCTGCGTCGTAATTATCGACCTTTGTCTTACGTCTCGCCGAGCTCCTTGACTTTACTTTTATTATACCGTATTTACGTCTGCTTGGTGATGGAGATCTTCGAAAATCGCTGCGAAGATTAATTTTAATGTTCGATGTGCTGAACTTATTTTATTTATGCATACATATATTTCATTGAATTATAAACTTATTAGAAATTTGATAACGATTCAAAAATATTTTACTTATTAAAAAAATTCTGATATTTGTATGGTAAATATCGCGCTTCAAAGTGATTTATTTTTCTTATCGTTGAATTTTAAAAATTAGTTTTTAAAACGTATTTTTAACGTATGCCTATATTCGGTTTCATCAAATTTTATCAAACAAACGCTTCGTACATAACGTCTGTATAAATTTTTGCCGTTTGCCAGAAATATAAATCGATCAATGTTTAATCGAGTTTATATCTTGACAGAGAAGCATCTTATTTAGTTAAATTTTTAAATGTTTTTAAGATGTTTACATCATGGATAAAAAAAAAAGTTGAAAAAAAATTCAAATTTAATACAAAAAAAAAAAAAAAAGAAAATAAGAACAAGATTTTACCTCGAGCCTTCGTCGCTAGTCTCGATTTGCCTTCTCCTGAGCCTCATGCGCCTTTGATAATGTGGATCCTTCTCGCTCTGAGTCCGATAACGCGTACCTGGACTAAACGATTCTCTTATCACTAAAAACAATTGCGTATCGTGCCATTCTGCGAGCGCGCTAATCGATTATTCGCCCGCGAGGATTTTAGCAGTAAAGACTTTACCGATTGGCGTTCCAACGTGGCCGTGACTCCAAGCTCGTCCGGGATTGTTGATTCTTGCCGTTGTTGTTATTGTTGTTGTTGTTGTTACGTCCTAATAACTTTAACGATGATTCTTCCGTCGGTCCTGTATTCGTCGATCTGTAAGAAAACCCGAGAATTTTTCATTGTGGGAAAAGGAGAGGGTGGTAAGTTTTAAGTCATGGAATTTTTAAATGTTTTCTTTTATTTTTTAAAATAAAAGAATTATCTATTTCTAAGAAAACTTTATTTTATGTATAATAAATTGATTTCATTTTAAGCTGTAAATAAATCGATACGACTAACAATAAAGCTAGGATATAATTTTTTCAATTTACACGATCTATAAAGACAATTTGTAACTGTAAATGTAATAAAGAATTTAATTGTTTTTTTTTTAAATAAATTTGAAATAGTTTTAATAAAATATTTTAATCCATTAAATAAAGTAAATTGCGAAAAATCATATAAATTATTACGCGTCTTCAAGCAGCGTACAATTGCGTTTCTAATTATTTTTATTAGATGTGAATGAAAAAAAAAAAAAAAAAAAAAAAAAAAAAAAAACAGGAAACAGTTAATTCTACTTACTTTTCAACGTCTCTCCGACTACTATTAGCTGCTTCTTTACGCTCTTTTGCATCTTTCGTTGTCATATCTTGTATTTTCTCCGAAGGATCCTTTAAAATATAAAAACACGAATAAAAAATAAAATGTTTATGTATGTTATTTTTAAAAATTTTTATAATAGCATACAATGTAAATCATAAATTTTAAAAGCTTGGATGTGAAAAAAATTTTCCTATAATTTTACAAAAAATAATACACAAAAAAGAAAAAAAAAAAATGTCAATGTAATAAATTCAAGTATCGTTAACCTTGTGTCCGACCATACTCGGACTGTATCCACTTATGCTCACATGATAATTCTTGGTGTATACAAAGTTTTATGATATCTATTAACATTATCAATATTTAAATCTGTACATTTTTTAAAATTTTATTTATAAACATAAAACTTTCGTACACGTATGTATTCAAATAAAAAAGACAAATAAATTAAGCTTTTCTCTCTTTCTCTCTCTCTCACCGCATTGTTAAAATCAGGCTCGCAATCAGTTTGCGTTCCGCAGTCGCGACCGCTTGGCACTCGATATTTGCTCGGTGTAAGCAGTCGATTTTCCGTTATCATCGGCGATCCTCGTGTTTGCAATATAACCGGACTACCGAGGCCGTTGAGAAAGGCACCGAGATTAATGCTACCGGTACCGCTTTCCAATCTGCTTCGTGGCGATGGGCTTACCACGAGGTTGACCAATTTTAACGAAGATTTTGAGAATAGCTCGGGATCTTCGATTCGGCCGCTCAATACTATCGCCACTTCTTGACTTACGGGTAGACGCACCGTTTCCGTTCGTTCCGATGAGTTAACGCTGTGGTTTTTAGGTTTTTAAGGTGAATAAATGTGAAATCGTCTCATGTGTTTTTTTCTTTCTTTTTTTTTTTTTTTTTTTACACACGTTTGGTTAAAAATGAAATTTGCAAGGGATGCTGATGATTAAAAATTGACGAATTTTATTTGCAATGTGATGTTTGTAATTAAATGTTATTTTTTTAGAATATGTAAACAAAATTTATCAATATATTCTACATGTTCTCGATGTTTGTTTAATTTGTTCGATAGAAAATTAAACGTATGAATAAAGAATAAAACAGAAAATGATTAAATTATTACATATCATGGACAAAAACAAATATTTTACTGATGTAATACTGCGATATCTTTTTTTAATATTTCATTAATTTTTACACAAATAATATTTTATAAATGAATATATTGATAAATTTTCTTTTTCAAATTCAAATTCAAATTTTTTAATAAAACGAATTTATCTACAATTCATGGGACGTATTACGAAAAAAGTTAACAAAAAAAAAAATAAATAAAAATCATATTACTTATGCGTACATACAAACAAATACGTGTTCTTTTCTTTTGCATTGTTGAAGTGTAAATATATATGTAATGTTTTGAAGAACTATGTTGAAATTTTATAATTCTGTACAGCATACAATGAACTAGTAAAGTAATTAAATGGTAATAAACTCTAATACAATGAACTCGCATAAAAACACTAAATCATTTCACGAAACTTTAAACTACTTATATTCATGAATGTTTAAACGGTAAAAAAACAATGGAAATGATTTTATAGCGAATGTGAGCAATGTCTTTAATACAGTGAGATATTTGATAAACGATAAACACTTATTTATCATGAAATAATTCCAGACAATGATTTTAAAGTGAATTTTAAACAATTTTTATCATACCTCATTTTTTCATATTCATATGTAGAAAAGTAATAAGAAGGTAAAAAAATTGAAATGTAGGATTTGTACGTTTATCTCTAGAACACTTAAACGCTTATCAAGGCTTATCTAGATTTATATAAACAATGCAAGTTTTATCCGTTCATTTAAATTTATTGTTATTTATAATAAATAAATACTTTTTTATATATACACATCCACGCACATACACATATATGTATGTATGTATTTTTTTAAAAGAAATAAGTAACAAATAATACAAACTAAATACTTCAATGTTTTACAAACAATATTCAAATAGTACAATAATACCTAAAAAATAGAAAAATAAAGTTTTATAATCGAAAAGCATATACGGAACGATAAAAAAAAAATGATAGTCTCTCAATCAAAAGGTATCTATACGAGCATACGTCGACAGCTGTTTTAGCAGATAATCGCGTCAAGAATAAACCAAAGTACGCGTATTAATTAATATGATAAATCGATTTTACTGTGTCTCCATAGTCGCGGCTCGATTGTTTAGCGTCTGTTTTGCATGCTTGTCGATCGTCCTTGATTCCGCGCACGGATTATTCCCGTTATCACCGTAACCCGGCGATTCATCATCGTCCCGTCGACGACGCTGCTGACGTTTTTCTTCCTTGGCTTGACGCTCCGCGGCTTCCAATAATTCCTGCATCGCTTTGCTCTTCTTCACCTTGGCCGCATCTTTCTCGCGTTGACGACGCTGCTCCTCTTCGAGTCTGTAGGATGGAGCGGGAGAGTGAGCGGGTGGTAAGATTGTGAGTGTAAGTAGTGTTTATGGATTGGATTTCAGTTTTTTTTTTTTTTTTTTTATTTGAAGCGTTTCAAAGCGACAATGATTACGATTCAAGCTCCGATTATCGCTGCTCCGAGAATATGTATATGTATAAGCATTTCTTGTTTAGCGATAATAATAACATTTGAAATAATATAAACTATTTGTATTTTTTTAATATAAAGTATTTGCATTTTTTTACTAGTAAGTATTAAAGGAAATGTAAAAGAAATGGAACAAAAAAAAAAAAAAAAAAAAAAAAAAATTCTTTTTTTCTATATTAATAGCAAGTTAGTTTTAAAAAAAATTTATTTCAAAGTATAAATAAATACAACACTCGCATAAAACTGTAATCGTAAAAGCAAACCTTTGTTTTTCGAGATCCCTTTCGCGTTTAATTCTCTCCTCCTCGGCTCGTTCCTCGCTCAATTTCTTTTCCCTCTCTTCTTTTTTCTTTCTCTTCCTTTCTTCCAATTGCTGCTTTATCGCCGTCTGAAGCTCCAGCGCCTTTTGTCTCTTAATTTCACGCTCTTGTAAAATGTCCGCGTCTATCGGTAAATTCTGACCGCGTAAGTAGGTTTTATTAGTGTCGGAACCGAGGGATCCGGTCGTCGAACTGTCCGGACTGCTCGCGCTATCGTGATTTATTACTAATACCTATTATTTAAACTCTTTTATCATTAACGATTTTTAATGAGATACGGTTTAAAATATTTAATCAGGTATGCGAAATAACTTAAAATATGTGTATTTATTGTTTTACGGACCTATTTCGGAAAAAGAACGTCTTTGAATATTTTATTGAATTATTATCGAAGGTAAGTGGTAAAATATTTATTGTAAATGAAATATTTTTTACTTTTATCGTATTTATAATATAAATGTATGTGTATGTTTTTGTACCCGCGCGCGCGCGCGTGTGTGTATGCCTTAAGTAAACGATGATGTTTTTCGTTATTTCGTTGAATTATGTAACAACTTTGCTTTTTAAATGTATTTTTTCCTATATTTATTATTTTTTTTTATTTTTGATTCATCGTCACCTTGTTTCATCCGTAAAACATAAAAATCAACCAGGATCGAAAAATAGAAATAGTACTTTTAGATGCAATAAATATCTAAAAAATAATGTATGCGTTTCCTTTCAACAAGCATCTTATTAACACAATCGAATGCAATTATCAAAATATAGTTCGCCCGATAGAAAAATGGCTAACTGACGTTAAAAATATATCGTACCTGAGAATTATGATCCAGTCGGGACAAGCCACGTTCGAGCCAAGAAGGCGGTGGTGGATCTTTCGATACATCTTGACCCCAAACGCTTCCCCAACGTTGCCTGTTGATTTCACCGGCGCGAAGACTCGCGAGTTTTCTCGACGGCGGCAATGAATTCTCATCCGTGTAATAAGGATTTTGCCAAGTTCTTTCCCCCATCGCTGTGTCGGTATTGTTGTTGCAATTAACTGTACAAGTTTACATTTGTTTCATTGCGCAATTATTTCTTTCATTTATTAATTTTTATATTTTTCATTCAAATAAGTCAAATCAAAATCGATTGTAATATCGGCGTAAATAAAACGGCTTAATTTTACAGGAAAAAATTTTAACAGCCTCGATTTTACACACACCGATCAATCTTATCCGAGCCTTCTTACCGTGACAGGGCAACGCAACTACTTGCTGCTGTTGCTGCTGCTGTTGTCCTTGCTGCAGAGGCGGATCGAGATTGTCGCTGGCGTAGCCCGAGGTCTCTCCTTCTCGCTCCTCGCGCGGCTCGTCGCTCTTCGAGCAGCGGCTTCGATGACGATGATGATGATGGTGATGATGATGGTGATGATGCTTCTCGCAAGGATCGGCCCGATTGCTACGATGGCTCGCGTACGTCAAACACCTGTGGGTCGACCTCGATTGCCGACACCTGTCCTCGAGAGTCGTAGCTCCTCCGCACTGGTCGTCCTCCTCCTGTCCAACAACGTCGGGGAATATAAGTTGAACTGGCTTATAGCGGCTGCGCCATTGCGTGACCGCTACGCCGATGGATTTATATACCGTGTGTCGTGTGTACGCGGCTTTTATGTACCTGGCGTGTGATTTGAGCGCGGCTAAGTTGAGGAAAAGGGAGCGAGAGAGAGAGAGAGAGAGAGAGAGAGAGAAAGAGAGAGAAAGAAAGAGAGGGAGAGAGAATTGGTTAGAATATGCACGTGATTCTGGGATTAACGAGTCGAGCATTCGAGTCTTCTCTCGTGGAGACTTAAGTGGGACGAGGTTTCCACCCTTGGATTTGCCTTTACTTTTATCTTGCTTTTCTCTTTTACGGTCGTACGTTTATCGAATAAAGTTGATTTTTAGGGAAACTTTTAGGGAATGAAGTTCTTTGAACAGGTTTCGATTGCTATTATACTACTGTAATATAAATTACTCTACTGTATCCTGTATATTTTTAACATTCATTTTTATTTAAACGGATAAAAATTTTCCTTTTAAAGTTGTTGTTTTTATTTAAATTAATTTAAAAAAAATTTCATCATCGAATTTTCTTATAGATTTATATGATTAAGGTAAAATCAAAAATTATTTTCAAGAAATTTATTTTAGAAAATAACAGAGTAAATTATTAGTATAATCAACATTTTTTTTTTTTTTTTTTTAGGACGAGCCTCTAAGATTGAGAACGACGTTGTTTAATTGACGTAATGCACGCTAACCAAGTATTTTTTAACATGCTGGAAAAGTCTTGAATATCTAAGTAATTTTCCTTAAATATTTTTAAACAATTTCATTGCAAAATGATAACTTGTTTATAAAATAATTTAAAATAGCTATAAATTAATCTAAAAATTATTAAAACTTTTCATTAACTGTAAACTACGATCATTTTTATCAAACAGAAATTTTTGATTATTCTAAAATTATAAATTATCTCGAGTCGATTATCAAAATTATTTATACTATTATTATTCGTTAAATATATTTCAAAATATTAGCATAAAAAAAAATTATACAACAAAAGTAGTTTAAAAAATTCTTCTTCGTCTAAATATAATTTTTCAGATTTTTAATTTATCTGACAAATGTAAAAAAAAATTTTTATTGTACATCGATTAAGGTTTATGTTTAGTAAATTTAAAACAATTATAATATTTAAATTAAATATTTACCGTTGCTTTCTCATCAGCATTTAAATAAAATAGTTGATATTAAAGAAAATTTGTCGCAAGATATTATGTCAATAAAAATAAAAATTTTACCGTATTTTACTTTTTAAAATCCATAAATCAGTATTATAATAACAAGTTATGTTGAAGACTATAGGCAGTAAGTACATGCTCGTAATATTAAAGAGCAGTTGAAACAATGACACATTTCTATTACTTATTTTTATCTAGATCGATATAAATTATAGACAGTCATTATTATTACTTTGTTACTTCGGATATTAAATTTTTAATTAATAAATCATAAGAATTAATGATTAATAAGTTATATTATGTATATCGAATTTATATAAAGAATATATATAAATTTAATTTCATATGCTCGATGTAAAAAGTTTAGCTGATTAATAATTAATGGTTTTTTTTTTTTTTTTTTTTTTTTTAAGGAAAAAATTAAAATTTTAGAAAATACATATCTAATTAAAATAAGTATTAATAAATTCTTTATTATTTAAATTGTTTTATTAAGTGCATTGTAAATAGAATATTACAAGAAAAAATAAAAAAAAAAAAAAAAAAAAAATATCTATCATTAAGTGTTCTTTAAGATTTCTAAAAACGAGAAGAATAAGTTAAAATCTGGTATTGAATAAACAACCGAACGATAAAAGTAACTATGTTATCGAGTAAATCAATGGTGTTCCAGTTTAAGTTGACATCCAAAAGGAGAATGACGTTTGCACGATTAACACAGTATCGATAACAAAGCATTTACAGTTAAACCAAATTAGTAATTACTTTGTGAGAAATTTTAATTTTTTTTAAATTTGATATATCCGACGTTTGAATTTTTTTATTTCTATGTCTCTTATTCTATAAAATATCATTCTAATTCAATTTTTAATCCATAAAAATAACTAGATTTTAAAAATTTTTTTATAATAATATTTCTTTGAATTAGTTTTAACAGTTTCTCGTAAATATGTAAAACCTTTTTAAATTAATAATCGTTTATGTAATTAATTGTTGGAATTAGCTAAATAAATTTTAATGTTGAAATAAAATATGCAATACTTTTCTAGCAAGAAATAAATTTATTATGCATTTCATTATACATTCAAAATATATAAACGTATTACAAAGAAAAAAATTAATTAAATTTTTCAAAAAAAAAATAAATAAATTTATATTGAAATATAAATAAAAATGTAGACGTTTTTTATACATTATCGAATAACGATAAATTATAATCGTAATAGAAAAACGAGAGAACGAAAATTTTAAATAAAGTCTTTAAAGGTAATTAAATCCAATTATTTTATACCAATAGAGAGTTTCAAAGTTTGACGTCATAGAAAACAATCTTAGTGATTTAAAATCGCCGGGGGTAAATTTCGATTAAAAAAATCGCGTGAAAAAACATCGGGCAACGACTGACCGACCACAATACAACCTTTCCTCGAATCCTTAAAAGCATTATACTCGCCGGAGAGGGTCAACGTACGACGATAGAAACTCGCGGGGAATCGATCCTCTCATCGTCTTGTACAATATGTGGCTTACTTCTCTCTTCCTCTCTCTCTCTCTCTCTTTCTCCTTTTCACTTCCGCACTATCGTGTATGTTATATAGCTTGAAACTTCTTATCTAGCTTTGAGTTAGGTACTTATATATGCGGGGAAACAGGGAAAGGTAATTTTTTGTATCTACTTTTCGTGTCGACGCGAATACAAAGCGATACCGGGCGTTTCGATCACTCGCGGCGATACCTACTTTTTCGTTCCTCGCTGTGTGTGTGCGTGCATGCGTGCGTGTATCTGTTTATTTTATTGTCACGAATTTTTCTTTGTTTCTTGAGCATTGATTTAAGAATAAGGAGGGTATGGATTTTTTTTTTTTTTTTTGTATTCTTTTAGGGAGTTTTTATTAGGATTTTGTGGAAGGAGATGGGGGGGGGGTGAGTTTAGGTCGATTATTCTACGTTGATATCGTGGAATTCGAATCCGGAAAACGAGAGAAATTCGTCGCTCGTTTAGAGATTTCAATGCTTGGTCGTCGACGATAGTTAGTCGACGTTTTTTCGATATGAAAATTTATTTATAAAGTTATTACGATATATTATCGAATGTTTAGTAAAAACGTTCTTTCCATTTTTGTTTTATGTTTTCGTCCATTTGACTTCGATTTCAAAATAAAATTAAAAAAAAAAAAAAAAAAAAAAATGTTTAATTTTCCAGTTTAACCAATTACTCACGCCTATAATGCTTAATTCTCCGAACGAGTGGCTAATTTTACTTTTGTTGACTTCGATACAAACTCTTTTCCCAATCTACGCATATTGTTCAAGCGAGGTCAATATCCATAAACCCATGCCAATTGTACTAGTATATACCTATCGCTACAGTTTATAAACTTTGTGTGTAATACGTGTACGTGTCCTTGATTTGACGAAACTTTTAACCACACTTACTTACTTATTACCAAACGCTATTCAACGCGGGCACATAAATTTTCTTTTTATTTCGTCTAATCGTAATCATTATAACTTTGTATTACAACTAAGCGCCTTTGTTTTTTTCAATACGACAAACCAATCGTGTTTCTTTCTTATTTAAATTTTTCCATACACGCCTTCATACTCATATGTAAAGCGAATAATATTGCTTGTCTCACCCGATAACGATACTCCTCCTTATTATGAATCGGCGGTAAGCTCGGACTGCGTCGTCGAGTGACCCGTTCGAGTTCCACGTGATCTTGGAGATTGATGAGGCTCGCGCTCGTGTAGCCAGTGGTACAGTCGCCGCTTAAGTCAGACGCGAGGCTTCGCAAACTTATCGTGCTCGCGTATCTAGGATGCTGCTGTTTGCCGTTCATCTCGCCGAGCGAGATTCTCGTATCGTTTGTGTACGTCCTACGGTATTGAACGAATGTTACTCCCTTTTTCTTTTTTTTTTTTTTTTTTTTTGTTATTTTTGTAATTTTTTTTTTTATTTTTAGGTATTCAATGATATTTATACATTTATTTTCAATCTACAAAATGGATGTTGCAAGTTTAAATTTTAAATTTTAAGTACGAAATTATTAACGACTCAATGATCGAACGTAACAAAAATATTGTTCGAACATTGATAAAGAAAAAGAAAAAATCTTACCGAATAGTACTGCGATTTGTGTTACTGCTTTTTAGCGGGGCATAATTACCGGTGAGTCTTGACATTTCTTCTGCTTTCAAAAATATTAATTTTTAGTTACAATTTTTTTTTTTTTTTTTTTTTTTTTTTTTTATTGATAATATATCTTACACTGGCATGAATTTCAATTACGTTAGTTATATTAACGTTGTTTAATTTTCATTAATTTTTAAAAATGAAGTAAAAGATCGATTTGTGATAAAGAAGTAAATACCTCTTGTAATGTCATTCCAAAAGCTTGGCATATCCTTTGCTGTTTCTTATTTTGTAAAAATAACTTTAATAATCAAATAGCTAAACAACTACACTTATTATATTTCACAGTTGATCATTTTTCTTTTCGATAATAAATGATGAAAAAAAAATGAAAAACCTTAACACATTCATCACAAAACGCGATGTTTATTCGCTACAATAACAAACACTATAAATAAGTACATCGTAAAAATAAAAAAGAAAATAAAAACAAAAAGAAAAAAACCTCGATAAATACAGCATTCTACATAATTATATAAGCGAATTAATGATACGAGTTAATTAATACGGAAAAAAAAAGAAAGAAAAAAAAAAAAAAGAAAAAACAAACAAGCATCCAAGATTCCGCATCGAAGCCACGAAGTCGAAGTCACGCGAAACAATGAAGGAATAAGAAAACGAAAAGCTTTATCCCGCAGCGTCCTCAAGCTGACAAATATAAAACACATTTACCTCTCTCCTTGGCCCACTGAAGTCTTTTCTGTTCTATGAGCGAGGTCCTCGTCGCGGCAGCCATAATGTCCGCTGGCCCTTGGACACCCGCTGGACGACAGCACCTTGGGACCGGACGACGAGGCGGCCATCTAACCGGCCGCCTTACGGCCGTACACTAAGAAAGCTCACTCTTTTTCTATCTCTCTCTCTCTCTCTCTCTCTCTCTCTCTCTCTCTCTTTCTCTTTCTTGTGTATGACTAAACTCGGGGAACTCGCGTCGTTTCCTCGAGACGATATGCGCCGCGGTTGTCAAGTCGACTGCGTATTTGTGACTCGGCGCTTGTGCGACTTACGGTCTCTTGGCGAACTTTGGCAATGGATGGATTATTGTTGCGACGATAGCGCGGTTTTGATTTTACCATTGAACAATTAGACGATTTCTTGAAAATTTGTGATTTTGCTTTGGGATTTTTGTTGATTGACAATCGTGTTTTTATGGGTTTTTTTTTTTTTTTTTTCGTAAGTTTTATAGTCGAATAATGTTTATGCGTAAAAATGATAAACGAAAAAAATGTATGTGTTTTTTGTGAACATTAAGATTTTTGCATAAAAATATAATCGTTAAATGTTTGAGAAAATTTATATATACAACTGTTTGAAAATGATTTTTTTAATAATAAACTTATTTGAATACGATTTTTAAATAATTTTCTCACGAAACGAAAACAGAAATTTCACAAGATGTTAAAGCTTAAATTAATTAAAGATAATATATTGTCAATAAGTAAGATGAAAAGTTCAAGGGTAAATTATAATATTATACGCTTTACGATTAGATATGGTTTATACTGGAAATTAGTTATTTATTCTATTGATGGATGTGTTGTACGATTCACATTAATCTCATGATTAAAAAGTAATTAAACATTTACTCAGCCTACGATTGCTTGTAAATTGACAGTTTGCAAAAATTTAAGAATAAAATATTTAAGATTTTTTTAATTTTGTTAACTTTTAAAAATTATTAATATTCAAATCATAAAATTGTACATACAAACTTTGATCAATTTAGCTTATGAATATATAAAAAAAAAAAAAACTTATTTATGCACTCCAATAGCGATCGTTACTTATCCACTCATGACAAAGTCGTTGCGACGAAGGACACGAAAGCGGAAGTAAAAAAAATAAACCAAAACAAAAAGGAATAGAAGGATAAGATAAAAAAAAAAAAAAGAAAATCTACTAAATATAGGGATAAAAAACAAACTAAAAAAAAAGAGACGAAAGAGACGACGTTGTTTAGAGCTACCTGTCGGATCGGTAAAATCTGTAAACAGCTAAAGGCGGTAGCAATGAGCTTAAACTTCCGGTTCACAATTTTATCCAGAAGAAATCGAGCGAGGGTAGGTTAGAAGCAAATAGCGTGGAAACCCGCGCGCTCGCCTCGATAATCGCGTGGAACGTATAAGGCGCGGAAACGCAACTGACTCGTCGTTGCGGGATTTGTACGAAAGCCACTGGAATTGTATACCGAACGAACGTGTATACGTATGTACATGTGTATGTACACGTAAACCGTATTCGTGTGGATAAAATAGCTCGCGCGGCGCGTGTTCGATCGGCGTACGCGCGCGCGCGCGCGCACGTAACTATGGCGACTATCTGGCTGCCGGTATCATCAAGCGCTCGCTTGGCATGAAAAATAAAGCAAGAAAGAGAGAGAGAGAGAGAGAGAGAAGGAACATATCGTACAGGTACTCGTGGTTATCGATTTCAATAAGGGATAATGACCTCCAGATCGCTTTGAACTTTGACGGTCAGCTTTCATTTGTGCGTCTGTATGTGTGTGTGTGTGTGTGTGTGTGTGTGTGCGCGCGTCAACATTGAATGCGCTTCATTTAAACTTCTTGGAAAGCGTTTGTTTTGTATATTATTTTTTAAAAATATGTATTAATAGCTACACTAAATATAGTTGATACGTAGCGGTGAGCTATGTTTTAATATTTTTCCGTTTATGAGTAGCAAAATTGTGTCGAAATTTTAAACGATGAAAATTTTTATTTTTATTTTTATCTTTTAATTAGAGAGAAAAAAAAAGTAAGAGTTCGTTTGTAAATTTTCAGTTTCGATTGTTTTTAACAATTATAAATATAAATCCCGATAAAATATAACGTAAAGTTAATAAATTATATTTATTGCTTATGAATTCTATCAACAGTATGAATACCTGTATCGATTTTAATAAAGGATAATGACCTTCTTGGTTTAAAAGCATTGATATCTAGTAATTATACATATAAATACATATATTATGAACTTATTCCATTGTTAACAATCGTATTTTATTAAAGTTTTTTGTGTTATTAACGCCGCAATTGACTTTACGAATTTCGAAAAATAATTATAACTTTTTATACTTTTTAACAGTGAGATTAAACAATGAACTTCATATCTATAGACAGAAAAATAATTTTATGAACTACTTAAAATATGTTACTACGTATAAAATATTTTCGATAAAATTTGTTATTAAATTATGTTGTTAGTTACGCCATTAACGTTAGATAACTTTGTCATCGCGTAAAAATATAATAATAAATTTAATTACGTCGTTCCTTTTGCAAAAGATAAATTGATTATTTTCGTATCTAAATGATATAAACGTCACGATTATTATTTATTACACAATTATACAATTTATTAAGCGCAAAAAATTGTTATCACAGAATTGAATAAAAAGTATATTTTTATATAAATAATTTTAACAAGATTGGTAATTCAAATCATTCGCAAGCAACGAATACCTCAGGTAACTTGAATACATTTTAGAATCTTAGCCACGAAATATGATGTAAGTACTCAAATCATCTATGTTACCTGAAGCGGAGTGCAATTTAACCGATCACATGAGGTTCGCTTAATGGCTCGCATCGATTAAAATAAAAAGAAGAGAAAATTATAAAAATAAAAAGGTCGTTGGAAAAATAAATCACAAGCTGAAAAGTTATAAGATTGTGAAGAAAATAATAAAATGTAATAAATTACCTTTTATATAATAAATTTTACAAATTAAAGTTATATTATTATAAAAAAATAAATAAATAAATAAAATAAAATAGAATAAGATTGGAGATATAAAAATCCAAGTGAATCCTATTAAAACTAATTTTATCGATTTGATTCTCATTTTATTCTTTTTTCTATTCTCAAGTATACGCCGCCTTCTGGTGTTTGGGTAACCGTTCTCATTGAGTAAACCAATGGGTTTGGTGTTTTTTCGCATACTGAAAATATATAGTTTGAAGGTAGAGCAACTAGTGATACATTAAATTGCAGTATTCCAAAACGATATTTTAAAATAAAATTTTTAACAATTAGTAGACACATCCATAATTGTTAGATGCAATATACGTATGTGAATTTTTAGCTTCAAGCGCTATTTTGGCATAGAACTTGGAGAAAAGTAACTAACTAAGCATAATATAAAATTATACATACCAATACAAACTCTCGGACCATCTTCAAAAGGTAAGCATACATAAGGATTCCTTGTCGCGACATTTTCTTTAGTAAAGCGCAAAGGATCAAATTTATCTGGCTCTGGAAATATATCGGGATCCGATTGAAGTCCTCTTAATAACACTTTGCCGGCCGCTGTCACGCTGGCGTGACTTTTGCTCGCCAACGGTTATCGGCCGTTGTCACGTACGCGTGACTTATTTTCGCCAACAATGATGCTTCATATCGACGTTTGATTGGTAGACATACTATTGCAAATAATGGGAGAATTCAAAACCCGCGAAGGGCTTGTAAAATCTGCACTGCCGCCAAGAAAAGAAGTTCCACTGCATATATGTGCGGCAGGCAAAGTGTTAAGGAAATCATTATTGCGGTACCTTTTACGATTCGTAAATTCGAATTTGGTAAGTCGTAATCTTTGATGCACTTACGGTTCAAGAAAGGAATCGACGGATGTTTTCTTAATGTCTCTGTAATCGTAAAAATAAACGTTTTGTATTAAATACACAGAAATTATGTATAGGAAGCTTTATACATTCAAATTATAATTTTTCAATAACTCAACTATGTACGCATTTACGTTTGGATGAATTAATGATAAATTTATTTAACGTACATACCGTATTAGACGATATGAAGGTATTCGAGTTCGTTTAATATTCTATCGTGAGTCCTTCCACCGGGTTTATTAAAATTTTTATCTACTTCATCTTGCAGCTTACTTCGAATTTTTTGATTACTCGCCAATTCGTACAAGCAGTAAGCTATGGTAGTCGATGCCGTTTCGAATCTAGCTACGAAAAATACGAACGCCTGGGATTGCGCCTTCTACCATCCTGATTTTGTTTTCGTTCGACGTTGACTCTAAAAATTTAACGAGCGTAAATGATGAAACCATAAAGGTATTAAATAAAATTAAATTATTTACCAGTGTCATTTTTTTTTTTTTTTTTGCGTCGTCTCATCGTCCTCTATCATACCCTTTTCTAACAGCTGCATCAACAAATTAAAAAAATCGCTTCGAACAATATTGTTTCGTCGTCTGTATTCCAGCATGTATTGAAACGAACTGCTGAAAAAATTAATCACCTTCCTATCGAGACAAGTAATACGCAGTGTATCGAGAATAATTGACGCAAACATTCCTAAGGTATTTTTTACGGGGTTTTGATTGATCGCCATAGCGCTGTGGCGTTTGAATTCGTTGTGGGGATCGTCCAGATTGTTACAATTGAAACCAAATGCGAGCAATGATATGGTATTCGTTGTACATCTAAAATAAAAGTAAATTTACTTTTTTAATTTTTCACTGTAAAGAAAAAGAAAAATCATACAAAAGATTATTTCGCCTATAAATATATTATTGTTAATGTGTATGAGACAAAATGACGTTTTCAATTTTATTATAAAAGAAATTGTAATCCATATACATTGTGTACGTAAAATAAAAAAGTAAAAGGCTTTTTCTTTTTAAATAATACGTATTTAATATAATTGAGATCGAATTAGATAAAAGAAAAAAAAAGAAAATTTATTCAATTACCTGCCAATTAAATCTTTGAAATCAACGACGTCACTCTTTTCTCATATTCTTTCGCATGTTTTTATCAAATTGCCGCCAATTTTTTTAATTAAAGGGAACATTTGTTTCACTTTAGTAGGTGTAAAAGTCAGCGTCAGTTTAGAACAAAGAATAAATGTGCGCACAATGGATCGACGTCTTCGTTATAATACAAGCCACGATCGGGAAATCGAGAAAACTCTTTTATTAAAATCGTGCGTATGAGCTCGGGATCGATGATTAACAGTATTGGCTTATAAAACATGTAAATTCCACAATATCGATGCTTTTTATATTTTGAATAAATATCTTTGACAGCGTTTCCTATAAAATATATTTCAATCAAATTATTTAAACGTTTTGATAGTGAATTTGATGCAAGTAAAAATTTACTGAATTACTGCTTTCTGATAAATATAAATACGAGTACTAAATAAAATTTCCATTAATTTTTAAGAATAATGATGCATTAAAAATTTTAAATGGCCATCGCAATTTTAATGAAAATTATAGTAAACGAGTAGAAGATATTCTTAAAATATCCAATTTTTAAATGGCACAAAGGAATATTGAGGTTAGCGTCTTCTTTATTAAAAAATTAGTTAATAACATGTATTTTTACCCTTGTCTCTGCGTAATGGCTATGTAATCATTATTGAAATGCCAATAAAAAAAATAATATAATATACGTACGTTAAAAAAGTTGTTTTTTTGTTTCAATTATATTGAAAGTTTTAACTTGATCTGTCAATTATTTATAGAGTTACAATTATTGAAAGCAATCTACTTCGAAATTTTCTTAAAACATGGATAGCGTTGAATTTCGTGCACTTATCAAACATTATTTTTTACGATGAAAAAATGCAAAAGAAACGAAGGAAAAGTTAGATAAATATTATGGCGAATCAGCTTCGTCGAAAACAACTGTTTGTTATTGGTTTGCTGAATTTAAAAGGGGTCGTTCGAGCACAAAAAGCGAACCTGGTGATGGACCAGAAAAAACGGCTACTACTGAACAAATGACTGAAAAAGTTCATGACATTGTTCTTGATGATTATAAAGTTAAAGTGCGTGAGTTAGCTAACTTCACAGGCATATCTACTGGATCAATTATTTTCATTTCACATAAAAATTTGGAAATGAAAAAACTAACTACAAGATGGGTGCCATGTTTGCTCACCCTTGACCAAAAGCGACAACGGCTCTTGATTCAAAGCATTGTTTGGAGCTATACGAGTGTAATCCAAAAGACTTTGTTCGCTGGTTAATAGCTATTGATGAAACCTAGATCTACCACTTCACACCAGAGTCCAAACAACAATCAAAAGAATTGGTAGAAGCTGGTGGAAGCGCTCCCAAACAACTGAAGACCCAAAAATCGGCTGGAAAGGTTATGGCCTCCGTATTTTGGAACGCACACGGAATAATTTTTATAGATTTTTTGGAAAAAGGAAAGATAATAACAGAGGAGTATTATTGTTCATTATTGCACCAATTAAGAGAGGAAATTCAGCAAAAACTGCCTCATTTCCCGAGGAAAAACATTTTGTTTTTGCAAGAAACTGTACCAGCTACTAAATCGTTGCAAACAATGGCTAAAATTGATGAACTGTACATTGAATTGCTTCCCCATCCGTCTTATTTTCCTGACCTCAGCCCCAGTGATTATTACCTTTACCAAACCTGAAAAGATGGCTTCAGGGTAAAAAATTTTTGTTAAACAAAGAGGTCAAGCAGAAGACAACAGCGTATTTTGAGGGTCTCGATAAATTTTATTTTAAAAAAGGTATCGAAATGTTAAGAGACTGCTGGGGTAAGTGTATCAAGGTAAAAGGGTAATATGTTGAAGACTAGATAAGAATTTTACCAAAAAAACAGCATTTTCTTAGTTAGTCCGGCTTCATGTTGAACCACCAAGTATTTAAAGTCCAATAGAAAAACTAGGATCCTTGCACCAAAGTAATTATTAATATCTTCTTAACAAAGAAATTATATATATATATATACTTCTTATCGATATATGATAAGTTTAGATTAACAAAAATTTTAAAATATTTATAGTCTTTCATGATACGTTTAACTATGTTTTGCAATAAATGATTTTGTAATAAATGCTTTAAACTTATACTCGTATTTTTTGTTTCAAGTTAAAGCAATTTAAAAAAAAAAAAATCAAGTATATTATTTAATGTTAATTTTAATTTTAAATAAGATAATACTTAAATAATGCAACATGTTTTATTAAATATTCAATGCGATTTAAAAATATACGGAAAAAATAAAAAATTTTAAAAACATGTGGAACTTTGTTATTTAATAATTGACCAATAACCTTTTAGAATCGATAGCACACGCTTTATAAATTTTATATACTTACCTATACTTTGTTTTCCTAAAATTACCGATGATATATTTCCAAACAATAATTGCGGCGTCTTATGTGGCACTTCTTTGTTTTCCAGTAAGCATAAACGATGAATTTTAGATAAATTGAAAATGAAACTATTAATACATTAATCAATAAAACTTTTGTACCGATTATTGGCCGCAATGTTTTCAACAGTTTTTTTTCTTTTCTTTATCAAAATTTTCGAGTATGACAATAAATTTTATCGCTATTAATAAAATGTTGCATTTGAACGAAGTTTAGTCACTGATATCTGAATGCGCTCTAAAAAAATTCCCCTTTCCTCATCTTTAGGATGTATTAAATAAGAATACAGATTAGAATCTTCGCTTTTATGATCGCAATCTGTCAAGTCCATCATCAAATGGATAAAGTCATTTTGTACGACCTTTTGATGAACATCGCAGTGGTTGATCAAATGAGGTGACTACGTCAGAAATGGCGAAAAAAATCCATAAAACAGTATTGGATGACCGTTGATTGGAAGTACGCTAACGAGCTAGCAAATATGGTAGGTATTTCAAAAAGCGCTATAAATGGCATATTGACTAAAAATTTGGACATAAGAAAGCGGTGCGTAAGATGGGTGCCGCGTTTGCTCACATTGGAACAAAAACAGCGTCATAAGGATGTTTCAATCGATGATTTAGCACTGTCTCACAGCAATAAAGTCGAGTTTTTTAGTCAATTCATAACCATGGATGAAACATGAGTTCATCACTTTTCACCTGAGATAAAGGAATAGTCAAAATAATGGACTGAAAAGCAAGAATCGACTTCAAAGGAGGCGAAGACAGTTTCATCTGCGGGCAAAGTCATGGCGTCAGTTTTTTGGGATGCACGTAGGATAATTTTCATTGATTATCTTTAAAAAGAAAAAATAATCAACGGTGAGTATTATGCAAACTTATTGCAACGTTTGAGAGATGAAATCGAGAAATGAACGGCCGCATTTGGCTAAAAAGAAAATGTTGTTTCATCAAGACAATGCACCAGCTTACATATCCGTCATCGCGATGTGCAAAATCAATGAGTTAAAGTTCAAATCGCTTCCTCATGCTACTTATTCGCCAAATTTAGCTCCTTCGGATTATTTTCTTTTTCCAAACTTAATAAAATGACTCTCTGGTCAAAGATTTGGCAACAATGAAGAAGTGAAGTCGGCAGTTAATGGCTATTTTGAGGACCACGACGGGTCTTACTAAAAACAGGGTATTGAAGCTATCGAACATCGTTGGAAAAAGTGTATCGAACTAAAAGGAGACTGCGTTGAGTAAGAAAAAGTAATTTACCAAAAATTTTTGTTTTCTCCTTGTTAGACCGGCTACTTCTGGGACCACTCTCGTAGGATCGGCTTTTATATTAGAATGTATTCCTCTGTCGTCGAAATATTTGAAGTCCTTGATCAATATCAGTCGGATCAAATCGGGATCGTTGATTACGAGAATTGGATTGTGAAATATATAAATGTCGAAAAATCTTTCTTTTCGAAATTAATTGTAATATTCTTACAGCAAATCGCCTGAAAAGAAACATTGGGAAAATTTATCTTGTTTGTTTAATTAGTAAAATAATTTGTAAAAATAAAAAAAAATTTGTTAAACTAGAAACGATTAATTTTAAATTATTTATTTTAATTAAATACGAAGTATTTTAGATAAACATATAAGCACGTTAAAAACGTTATAATGCCAATTAATTTTGATAATATTATAAATATCGTCAAACATTGTCGTTTGAGTAAATTAACCGTTTCTTTATTTCAGCAAAACTGAACGACGACTGTTAAACGACGCAGCAGATCAATTTGAATATAAATATTATTTGCAGATCAATTTAAGATTAATTATTAATTATTATTTGACGATTAATTATTATTGTTCATACAAAGCAAAAATATTGAAAAAACGTATGCTAAATTTCGATTTTAATGAATTTTTGTAACAAAATCTATCTCGTAAATAGGCACTGAAATTAACAGATGCAGTTACAGTTACAGTACCAACAGATACAGTTAAGTCATTTAGTTAAACAATTTTAATAGTATCTTTTATAAAACTGCGACACTAAGTATAATAACAATGATATAATTTTCATTATAAACATATTTTCATTAATTTCCATTAAAAAGTCTTAAGCACAAACTTTCTCATTCTTTTTACAAAGAAAATTCGTTACCATCTTATTTTTCTCGTAGTTATCTTATTGTTGCTCTACGCGAACTAAAATTAAAACGTCTACTGAAACTTTATTGTAGAATGTTTTATTATTTTTTTCTTCATTTTTCCATAATATTATTTTCATCGAATATTAGAAAACAGTTTACAAGTGCGCAACATTTTTTCATCACTTGTTTTTTTTCTTTTTATTGCGCTTTACAACGAAGAACAAAGCGCTTTCGTACTTATAAAGCATTGAATTAAACATACGAAAAAGAAATATACGAGTTACAGTGATACGAGAAAATAAGAAAATTATTCGATAACAAACGAGTGTATAAGTTGAATCGAAGAACAAAAAAAAAACAAAAAAAAAATGCAACGAAAGTTTGAAAACGATTCGCAACAAAATTCGCGTTGATGATAATAAGGTATGATATCGGTAATAATCAATGATGGATCAAGAACAAGGTATAAGAAACTTATCTCATAGACTGTCAATTTTCATATTTAATACTTCAATTTTTGATAAAAATAATTACTTCTTTGCGCCTAATTATCTATAAAAATTCACAATAATATTTTCAATTTTAAAAATAAACATTTATTTTATTGTTAAATTGAATATATAATTTTCGTTATTTCAAATTCGTAATACATTATAAATACGTTGAGTTTCGCAAAACAATTTTTTTACTCCAACGCATGTACGAAGCGTTACCGTCGCTCTCTAGAACGTATATGCGCAACAACATTTTTATAAGTTTTTCGTTTTCTTTCTTCTAACTACTTGTATCCTCCTGAGCCTCGTCAATTATTGACAAACAATTATTGTCAACGATAGGTATACGCACATGCGAAGAGCGCGAACAGTGTTGTGAAACAAGTAAAGCGCAGGTGTATAGAACGTAAACCAAAGAAACGTGTATATGAGGGAGGATACATAAGAATTGGATAAATTGATAAAAAGCATTTAGCGCGAAAATTTAGTTTATCGCGAGAACGATAGTGTAGTTGAACGTTTAAGCGCGTTAAATATTTATTGGGGATTAGGTGTACGGCTAAGACGCTTGAGCCCCTCGATAGTTGGTAACAAAGAACTGCGTCATGAAGACCAAAGGTGTGTACCTATATTCTTGCGTAAAAGATAAAACAGAAAAATAAAAAAAATGTTATAATTTTAAAAGTTCGTCGACATTATTCAACAAAATAATATTATTTCTAATTTTAACTTTGTGCACTACGATTTAAGTTTAGTACGGAAATTTTCAAAGTTTATTCAAGTTGTAATATAATAATAGCAGTAGTGAAATGATTTTTCTTAAATTTTTGTCGTAGTAACGACAAATTTTAAACTTAATGTTTCACAATTGTTAATTCTTCCTTTACTTTTTTTTACAAAAATCTTATGCTTTTTACACAGGTAAAGACTTAGACTTAAGCGGTGATTTTAAACAATACATAGACATTAATTTAAAGGTGTTAGCCTTAATGGGTATAAGTATCGATGTAGACGATAAGAATAAAGTTCGATACAATTTTTTTAAAATGCTTCCGTCGATTATTATCAATACACTCGCCAGTGTCGATGCAATACTTGAAGCATTGTGGATCATAGATCGTTGGACTGATGATAAAGATTTTGCGTTGCGAATTTGTACCAACTTTGTGTCTAACGTTAATTGTATCAGTAAGGTAATTAATTTATTGTTGAACTGATATTTTAATAATTTTGATTATATTCTATATGGATGTATATTTCATTAAAGTGTAATTTTTTTATTTATTTAATTAAATTCAAGTCACGTTAAAGCAACGTACAATAAATCGTTTTACTTTAATATTACGTATAAGTAATTTCATTATAAATAAAAAATTATTATTAAGATTTGTGCAACGAATTTTATTGCAAACTGAAAATTAAAGCAAACGATAAATTATTTGTTTAAAATCAATACTTATTACGAAAGGCAAATAAAATATTTATTTAGATAAAAAATAAAAATAAAATTAGATACAGGAATTTTAAGTTTTCTTAAGTTTAGGGCTTTCGATTGTCAACGACCGTAAAAACTCTACAAATATTATTCTCGAGGATTAGTATCGTATGGAAGCAAAATCAACCGAATCAAGGATGCTACAAGGAAATAACGAACGATATCAAGGGAGTACTTTTTATGTGTAAATTTTATCAAGTTCTTTACTTCTTGTTCATCATTGCCTTCTGCCTACCTCCTCTTCAGTAAGTACATAAAAAAACTTGTAAGTAAAACTTGTTCAATATTAATATTATTAATACTAATTAGTGGTTCTAATACATACTATAAAATTATACTGACAAACTTTTTCTGGATACGTTACCATCGCTATTTAGTAGCTAATTTAGGGGTGAGAGGGACAGGTTGGCCGATAACTCATTTTTTTTACAGTCTGTCAAGTAAGAGCGTGGTCGTGTTAATTTATAAAAAAATTTATTTGATGAAACTTTCATATTTATATATACATTGTACACATTACAAACAATGATGCAATTCGGTCAATAATGTATCCAGTCACCACCGGCGTCGATAATTGCCTGGCATCTCCGAGGCATGCTTTCTACTAATTTGACGGCGTATTCTAGTGGCAAGGATCTCCAGATCCGACGAATTTCGTAAGACAACTGCTTCAAAGTGTATGTGCGTCTTCCACGAAGCTTCCGTTTAATATATGCCCACACATTTTCAATAGGGTTTGCATCGGGCGACTGCGACGGCCAATCCAATGTAACGATGCCAGATTGAGTCTTCCACTGAGTACAGAGCTTGCTGCGGTCTTTAGGATCGTTGTCCTCCTGCAGAATCCAATCTTCATTTTTTGTGATGAACCATCGTTTGGCAGATGGCAGTAAAGCCTTTTTGTAGATTTTTATGTATCATTTTCTCGGCATTTAGGTTGTCAGTAAAGAGGTGCAAAGTGCCGAATCCCTGCTTTGAGAAGCAGCCCCAAAGATGCACCTTTATTCCATGTTTTACGGTCCGCTGAACAAGCCTATTGGTGGAAGTTGACCAGGCTCGCGTGAGGACAGAACGTGCCCATATAGAACATTCATCAGTAAAAATGACATTTTCAAAATCTCTATCAATATTCTCATGCGCCCAAGCGAGTCGCTTTGTCACATGTTTTTCAGTCAACAGAAGCTTCTTCATTGTGTTGCGCCATTTCAGATGATGAGTACGAAGATGGGTTCGGATAGTTTCGTAGGATATATCTAAACCTTTCGCCATTAATTTTGCTTGTCCTTGCCGCAGTGTTAAAGCAGGATTCCGCGAAAACAGATTCACTATTCTTTTTTCATCTTTTTTGTTCACTTTTCCTATCGAGCCACGTTCTGGTAAATCATCGACATTTTTAGTCACTTTATATCGCTGTATCCACATCTGTACAAATGCCTTTGACTTTCTCATATATTTAGCAGCCGCTGATTGCGACATTTTGGGACCTTTCGGGTGGATGCAAAGGAACACAGCCTCGTAGCGCGACGCGTACTTAGCACTCATGGCGTTTAACGTGATTCTCTTTCAAAAGATCAACGACAACTGAATCTTTGTTGACAATGCATCAAGGACAAAGCTTTCTTCTATCGGCTCGCGAAAGAGTTAGAGCAAAATCTTTCATTACCTGTCAATGAAGTCGACCACGCTCTTACTTGACAGACTGTAATATTCAAATAGAATGAACAATTAATTAATATTACAATGCTATTATAAAAATGTCTATATAATCTTATATTTGTTATATTCTGATTATATTTTAATATATAATAAATCATGAAAATCGTTTATAAAAATATATAACAAAAAATTGATTAAATGTATCAGAATATTCTGCAAACATTTAAATTGTTTTTGGTTTTATTCAAAACTAATGATATGAACATAAAAAGTTTTACAAGCTTTTTTAATTTATTTATAATTTGTAAAATTTTTTTCAAAAATATTCACATACAATTTAAACAAAATCTTTGTTTGGAAACCGATCAATATTTTGTTTACTAAATTACTCATACAGACTAGCTAAAGGTTAATATAACTTAATAATCAATTTACACCTTGTAGATTAACGAAAACTCGAATTAGCGGTTATTGCGTATATAGATTTGTTGAAGAGATCAATTTGTATTACTATGATCAAAAAGTAAGACCAATTTTTAATTTAAATTTCGCGGGTTTATCGATTGGACGAAACTTTTTTTTTAAGTTGGTAACACTGTGAGAGACATCTGTGTCAAATTTCATGTTAATATATTCATTAGTTTGCAAGTGACGCTGGTTTTTGTGAACATTAAAAAGTGATTTCGGCGATTTTTGTAATGTCAGATTTTAGTGAGCAAAGAAGTTGCATTAAATTTTGTCTTCGGAATGAAATTTCTTGTGCAGAAACGTTCAGAATGTTGCAGAAGGCCTTCGGTGAGCAGACTTTGTCGGAAAGAAATGTTTACAAGTGGTGCAAACAGTTCAAAGAAGGCAGAGACAGCGTCGAAGACAACGAGCGTCCAGGACGACCATCGACATCAACTGATGAGAAACACATCAAAGAAATCAAAAACCTTGTGCTCAAAGATCGTCGGTTAACAATTAGAGACCTTGCTGATACTGTTGGCATTTCATTTGGATCGATTCAAGCAATTTTGAAAGATCATTTGGGTCTTAAACGCCTCAAATCTCAATTGGTTCTAAAAACACTCAATTTTTTTTTAAAAAGAGCGTCGTGTTAATGTATGCGAAGAGATGCTGATTCTTGTCTTATTTTTTGGTCATAGTACGAATAGTATTGTTTTATACGATATATACATAACGAAAACTTGTGTTTTTGTTACTAATCGCAATATTTTTTAGTTTATTGTTTTTAGAAACGGTATATAAATTTTATATATAAATTTTTTTTAATTTTATTTAAAGTTTGTTTATAAATTATATAATTATAATTATAATAATTTTAAAGAGATAAGAAAACGTAGATAAAATATTCTATAATATTATAAACTTTTAATTTTTCTAACATCTAATTGTTATTAAATTAATTACAAAATTTAATATTTATATTTTTTTCGAAAAATTAATTAAAATTTCAAATATAATGTTTATTAAAATTTACTTTACCTAATATTAACAATGTGAATTAATTTTTATAATTATTATATGAAATTGTAACATCACAATTACACTTTGCAAAGTGTAACTAGTAAGTTTAGTAAGAAAAAAATATTTTTCTATTGTAAATAGATAATTTAAAATCTTTAAAATTATGTTTAAAGGAAATACGAAAAATATCCACATTACTGAAATACTTGGAGCATTAGAATCGCAAGGCCACGTCATTTGAATAATTTTTAATCAACAAAGATAAGTCTTCTTTTGAATGAAAAAGTATTAAATATCTAGTGATGAACTTACAATTTTTCAGACTAGTGAAACATGTTTAAAAATTTTATTTTATAATGGTAGTTTCTTTACGAAAAATCGAATTTCACTTTTAATTTTGTCAAATAAGCTTGTATACTTCATTTTGCAATATTATATACTTTAAACATTCTTTTCATATTTTGTTTGTGCTGTCCTCTAGAACAACTACGATAACTTTGATGAGCTCTACTTTTACCATATCAGGGATTTTTTTATGAAGAATAAAATTTATTAAAAGCACTTTTGTTTGAATTGTATTACATATATTGCCTTTTAATATTTTTATAATACTTATGTACACATTTGTACTCAGAAAACTATATATTTTCAGAAATTATTAATCTTTGTTTTAATTTCATAATGATGAATAACAATAAAAAATTATGTTTCACACCTGTCGGCCGTCCCGCATTGGCTTCATTTTTTCTTTTTTTATTAAATTACACCATCTGCAGAATATTCATAATTTTTTTTTTTTTTTCAAAGTCATTGGATGGTCTATAAGAAAAATTGGAGTTCATTTTTAAAGCACTCTTGCTCTGGGCAAGTTACGCCGAATGAGGGATGCTTTGACCAAGGGTCTTTTAATTATTTTTATTATCTTAATTAAATAACAAAATTTGATTAGAAGCTTTATTAATATTTAAAAAATGTAAATAAACTACAAACCTAATTATAACACATCGTTCAATAAGTCCCGAGACTAACAACGAAAACAACATTTTTTTTCAAAAATCATTTTTATTCATCAATATAATTACCTTTTAGAGTGATACAATCTTTCCAACGCCTTTCCAACATTTCTATACCATGTTTATAGAAGGATTTATCCTTTGCTTCAAAACAGGCTTCAGTTTCGGGAATGACCTCCTCATTCGAGCCAAATTTTTTTCCCTGTAGCATTTTTTTGAGATCAGCAAAGAGCCAGTAGTCGCTGGGGGCAAAATCTGGCGAATACGGGGGTTGGGGAAGCAAATCAAAGCCCAATTCGTTCAATTTTGCCATTGTTTTCATAGACTTGTGGCATGGTGCATTGTCTTGGTGAAAAAGGATTTTTTTCTTCTTCATGTGCGGTCGTTTTGCTGCGATCTCCTCCTTCAAACGTACCAACAAGTCAATATAATAATCACTGTTGATCGATTTACCTTTTTCCAGGAAGTCAATGAAAATCACGCCATGTGTATCCCAAAAAACAGACGCCATGACTTTGCCAGCAGACTGCTGCGTTTTTGGACGCTTTGGGCGGCTTTCGCCAGCCATGCGCCACTCAGATGATTGCTGATTCGACTCCGGAGTGAAATGATGTATCCATGTTTCATCCATGGTCACATATCGACGCAGGAAATCTTTTTTATTGCGAGTAAATAGCGATAAACAGCTCTCTGAATCGTCAACTCGTTGCTGTTTTTGTTCCACTGAAAGCAATCGCGGCACCCACTTGGAAAAAACCTTTTTCATGCTCAATTTTTCATGAAGGATTGTAAATACGCTTCCAGATGATATCTGTGTCATTTCTGCAATCTCACGGACCTTCACTTTGCGATTTTTCATTACAATTTTTAACACTTCACTCACATTTTCCTGTGTAACGGCTTCCAATGGCCTACGCGAACGTTCCGCATCGTTTGCGTCCGTACGACCACGTTTAAACTCAGCATACCAACGACAAATCGTTGGTTTGGATGGAGAGGAGTCCGGGTAGTGTTTTTTAAGCCATTGCTGGGCTTCTACGGTGTTTTTACCCATTAAAAAACAATGTTTTATCAACACGCGAAACTCGCTTTTTTCCATTTTTCAAACAAATTACAAAGTGACTTTACTCTAACCTCGATAACTCTACTGTCTGTGATCCGATCGACGTGAAATTTTTACACGTTTCATGTAAAGGTTCGCACTCTATGGAAACGTGGCCAGTTTGGTACTACTAGCACCATCTCTGGGTTAGTCTCGGGACTTATTGAACGATGTGTTACTTAACACTAAATTAGAATATATAATCCACTATATTATATTAAAATAATTATCTGAATATTTAGAAACAACAAAATGTTCACTACATGGTCTCATCAAATTTTTTACTTACATTTCATCATTATTAATCCTGATTTTCTACTAAAAAAAAAAAAAACAAACATTACTCATAGTATACTAGATTATTGGTATCAATAATTTTGAACACGAGTTAATGTACTTGGCCAATCTACCCCGTAAGCCAACCTGTCCCTACTTTACCGCAATTAATAGTAGTATTATAATTGTAGATTGTAAAAACGAATGACTGCAACCAAAATTAATTCACCTTATGAATTTTAGTATTCTATATAAGAAAATTATAATTCAACTTCTACGGTACATTATACTTTCAGAGATTTCTTTTTACAATATGTGGAACGGGAAGCGTTAAATTATACGTATGATTTTACGAAAAGGATATTTTATATTGGATATCCTTTTGAAATAAACAGTATACCAATTTATTTCGCCATTTTTTTCGAAGAATTATTGGTGCTTTTCGGTTCGGGTATCCATTGGATCGCTTGTGACATGTCGTTCATTCAAGTAGCGACTCACATTTCAATTCAATTAAAGGTCAATTACATGCTTTTTTTTTTTAATTCAATTTTATTGCAATTATAATTTTATACTCTTTTTTGTAGATTCTAAATTATGATATTGAAAATGCTATCGATCAAGAAAAAGACGAATATCGATTGAAAAAGAATTTCATTAATTTTGTGAAAAGACATGGAGAGATTTTAAGGTAAAATTGATGATAGTTATAAAAAAATATATTGGGACCTTGAATAAGTTCTCGCTGTTTTTTCAAAGATGGCAGTAGCAGTGCTCCGAGCCTGGAATTTCGAATGGTATCTAACCTTAAATTTCAGTGTATGATAGTTCACTTTAGTGTAAACAAAGTAATTTTTTATTAGTTCTTAAAATGTCTACTTTTGTGCCAAATAAAGTGTATTTACAGGGAATTTTAGTGCACTATTTTATTCAAAAGAAATTTTACAACTGGAGCACACAGAATTCTTTTTGAGACTTACGGTGACAATGCTTTGTCTGATACGACATGCAGAGACTGGTTTCGACGCTTTAAAAATAATGATTTTAAACTTAACGCTAAAGAACGTTCTGGCGTACCGAAAAAATTTGAAGACAAAGAATTGGAGGAATCGCTTGATCAAGACCGATGTCAGACGCTAGCAGAACTTGGAAAAATATTACAAGTAGATGAGTCAAGAGTTTCAAAATGTTTAAAAGTGTTAGGAATGATCCAGAAGCAAGGACATTAGATGCCGTATGAATTGAAGTCGAGAGACGTTAAACGGCGTTTTCTCACGTGTGAACTACTTTAACGGCAGAAAAGAAAAGATTTTTTGCACCGTATCGTGACTGGCGATGTAAAGTGGATGCACTACGATAATCCAAAGCGTAGAAAACCGTGTAAGCCCGGCCATGCATCAACACCATCCGCAAAACCAAATATCCATGGTTCGAAGCTTTTTCTCTGCATTTGGTGGGATCAGTACGGTGTCATATATTATGAGCTGCTCAAACCGAATGAGACTATCACGGAAGATCGCTATCGACTTCGATTGATGTGTTTGTGATTTTTTTACATGACAACGCTCGGCCAGATGTTGCAAAACCAGTAAAAAGCTACTTGGAAACGCTTCAATGGGAAGTTCTACCCTACCCACCGTATTCACCTTACATAACCCCTTCCGATTTTCACCTATTCCGTTTGATGGCACATGGTCTGGCTGAGCAGCGGTTCCATTCTTACGAAGATACTAAAGAATAGATCGATTCTTGGATAGCCTCAAATAACATATCGTTTTTCCGACGCGGAATTCATATACTGCCAGAAAGATGGGAGAAAGTGCTCTCTAGTGATGGGAAATACTTTGAGTAAAATGTTTTTGTGCCTTATATTTTAAATAAAGCTTTTATTATGTAAAAAAAAACAGCGAAAACTTATTCAAAGTCCTTATACAATTAAAAGATTTAATAAAAAAAACTCTTTGCGAAATTAAAATCCACTAGAATTTGTAATTTGGTTGAAACAATCTTCAGTCCAATAATTTTCGCCGTAATGCTATTATCGTCCATAAATATATGTGTAAATATGTTTGAATTGAGAGAGGTATGAACAACTTTTTAAGAGAAATTTTTAGGTAGAAAAGCAGAAAAATTTTTAATTTATTTATCACTTAGATGATTGCAAGAAAAGATTACGCCGATGCAGCAGTACCCGGTGTGCTTGCTATATTTGTATTCTTTCAACTATTACTTTACTGCAGCTTTGCCGAAAAAATATACGAACAGGTACTTAAATGTAATTTTTGTAAAAAAAAAAAAAAAATATTTACTAATTATTACTGTAGTTAATTATAACTTAATAGACGGATATGATAGCAAATGCGGCGTATAACTGTAAATGGACGGCTAAAAGTATCAAAATAAGAAAATATATACTTATGTTGATAATAAGATCTCAGAATCCATTTCATTGTACAGCATTAGGATTTTTTTCCATTGACTTCACTCGAATAACTTGGGTAATTAGTAAACATAAATTATAAATATATATCGTTTTACAAATAAAAGTTTTTATATTCAAATCGTTAATATTTTTAGATTTTCAGATCCGCGATGTCGTTTTATATGATGCTGGATGCAACCAGTTAGTCGAAAACGCACACAAGTTTATAAAAATTTTTAGTTTTTTATTTAATTTAAAATTAACCTAAATATGGACAAAATTAGTCTTAGTAAACCACGTTGTAATTTTAATTCTATATTTATTTTAATCGAAATAATCTATAAATCTTTCGAAAAATGAAAATAATGTATCATATGTCCGAATAAAAACATTTAAATGGTTAAAATATTTGGAAATTGTAATATTCGTTATATTGCTAATACTTATACTTCATCTACAAATTATAAAAGAAATTAAGATTCTTTTAAACTGAAAATAATGTTTTTTAGATTGTGAAAATTTTTATTAAAATGTCTAAAAATTTTTTTGCCTCATAAAGCATTTATTGTTCGATTCCCCAGTAATTCATTCTTTATTTTTTATTCTTAAATTTATAGAAAATATTTTAAAACTGTTATGCTAATATAACTCTCATAATTAATTTAAAATTTTTCTTAATGTTTTATATGCAAAAACCAATAATATAGAACTAAAAATTAGTACTTAAAAATTACAAGTCATCAATTTGAATACAATACTTTTTGAATTTTAAATAAATATCTTTGACTGCATTTTCTGTAAAATATGTATCAATCAAATTATTTAAACGTTTTAATAATTAATTTGAAGCAAATAAAAATACTTAATTACTATTTTTTGATAAATATAAATACTCAAGAAATTTCCATTAATTTTAAAGAAGAATAATGCAATAAATATTTTAAAAATAAAAATGACCATCGCAATTTTAATGAGAAGTGTGGTAAACGAGTAGAAAATATTCTTAAAATATCCAATTTATAAATAGCAGAAAGGAATAGTGAGTTCAGCGTCTTTATTAAAAAAAAAAAAAAAAAAAAAAAAAAAAAAAAAAAAAAAAAAAATTGGTTAATAACATGTATTTTTATCCCAAATATGCCAAAAGAATAATTATGATTTTATCAGGTAATATATATTTAAAGCCCAATAAAAAAACTAAGATCGTTGCACCAAAGTACTTAGTAATTATTAATAACTTCTTAACAAAGAAATTATATATAGAGTGTCCCAATTTAAATGACGCACCCAAATAACTCGCCAGGGAGTGCTTCAATCGAACAAGTCTTTGAGACAAAAGTTGTAGAAATGTAAAGGAGAAAGGGATTGGTGGCCTTGAATTTAATCAGGACTATGACCTTCAAGGTCATTTCAAGATCAACTTCAGATTTTCATTTTTTGTCTCACGAAAAGATATATTTTTGAATGCGATCTACAACTTTTGTTCTTAGCTTTTTTCAAGATTTTTCGTAATTTTTAAGATAAACGCAAGAAACTATGATTTTATGAGCTTTTCATTGTTTTGCAAATAAAAATAAAATTTCTGACAATTTTGCATATGATATTCATTATCAGCGCGTCAAAATACGTAAATAAATCTTTTTAAAATAAATTTTTTTTTTTCTTTTTCTCAAAGTTTTAAAGGGCAGTCAAAGGAAAATTCCCGACTACGTTTCCCTTGGAATGCATGTTCACGAACACATGTGCGCCAAGCACTTGACAAATAGAAAGGGACAGACAACGGCTTACAAATTGTTAAAAAAATATTCGTTAGATGCACAATATTCTAACATATAATAAACTTAATCGTTTGAACCACCCGTAAGCAACAATAAGATACATATGCCAACTATCCGTTGTTTAACCCTCTCTAATAATGCACCAGTACGTAACTTATTTTATTTCGGAAATTTTAATTACTTTTAATAGATTTAACATCGAAATTATTATGTGTCTTCTTCCTTTTTATAATTTTATTTTTCTTCATTTTGTATTTTAGTTTAAACCAAATACCAGCGAATTTGATATTATACATATAAGTTAATTTTAAGTATTTCATATAATTATAATTCTAATACCTAGTCATGAGTTTGATTACTTCTTTTTTTTTGGCTGTATAAATATTTAAATAACTCTATTTACAAAAGTTTTATTATTAAATTTTAATTTTATAATTGTAAATGGGAAAGAAAAAAAAAAGTTGACGCATTTACTGATAAGAGCGACAAATACAGACAGATAATGCTCTTTCTCTCTCTCTCTCTCCTCACACCATAGACGCTCTCTCTCTCTATCTCTCGCACGATGCACTTTCTCTTTCTTTCACATATAATGCGAATGTTACGAAGGTCAAGCTTAGGACCGAGGAAATGTTCTGATTGGCCCAAAGTTATCTCGCTGCTTTTCCAGCCGCTGAAAACCTCGCGGTCCAGCGGGTATAAAAACCGGTGCATCGATGCACTCGACGGCTTTTTTTGAGACAACCTCCAAAAGCACGACTCAGAGCAACCTCGAAGCCCTGCTTCCTAGCATTCTAATTTTTTGATTTGGCAAATATTTACTATTCAAGTTTTCACTATATTTATTACTATATTCAAAATTACTATATTCAATACTATATTTAATATTTACTAAATCCACTGAATTACAGTTTAAATTTTGCTGTTATTATTATTTTAAATTTATTTGTACTACTTTAAAATTTAATTAAACGCAAGCCTCAATCAAAATTTTTCTCTTTTATTATTTACACCAATTATCTATTTTTACTAACTTAAAATCCTGACATACACCCAATAAACCGCTCCAACCTTAACCTTTTCCTAAATATGACTACGGTGTGAGATTTTTTTTACTCCACTGCCTGAGTGTGATAGCACATGGGTCGTATCCTTTCTAACTGAGTTCGTACTTCCTCACGTGAACTCAATAGACGTGAGGCTGGGCTAAAGCTAACGACCTATTCGAGAAGATACGGTTAGCACATCTAATGTCACGTTCAAGTCGGCACCGTGAAAAGGATCCAAGACTGAGCTAATGTTGGGAGCCTTTTTATGGTAAGCGTTCGTGATTATCCGTTAGTAGACACTTGCAGCGGCGAAAAATCGAGGCTGTGCTAAAGATGGTAATCATCGCATGTCCGATCTAGGCCTATGAACAATTTTTATCCCTAAATCAATGAGATATATAATACTAACCGCATGGTAAGAACTTGTATAAGCATTCAAATTGTAGGGTCCATCATCATACATTTGTGAGAATCCCAAGAAAAGGCAATAATAAAAAAAGGAATTGAATATTTTAAATCCACCTCTGCCCTTAGAAGAAAGCCGCGTCGCGGATAGTATATAAGGAACGAAAAAATGAAAATTTTCGTTTGTTAAAAAAAATCGATCAAAGAATTTGTATCAAATTTTTCATAAAAAATGTAGGGAAGTGTAACAAAATGTGTGAAATGCTAACAAAGGCCTATGGTGAGTCCGCTATGAGTAAAACAAGGGTTTACGAGTGGTATAAGCGTTTCCAAGGTGGCCGTGAAGACGTCGAAGATGACGAATGCCCCGGACGCCGCAGCAAATCAACAACCGATGAAAAAGTGGAACAAGTGAAAGAAATGGTTTTGAACGATCGTCGAATCACAATGAGAGAAGTCGCTGATGATGTTGGCATATCGATTGGCTCATGCCATGAAATTTTTTCAAGTATTTTGGATATGAAACGCGTGGCAGCAAAATTTGTTCCAAAATTGTTGAATTTTGAACAAAAACAGCGGCGAATAGAAGTTACTCAGGAGTCACTAAATGAAGTCAACAACAATGCAGAATTGCTCAAACGTGTTACAGCTGGTGACGAAACATGGGTTTACGGATATGATGTCGAAACTAAGGCTCAATCGTCCCAGTGGAGGCATTCTGGATCGGCAAGACCGAAAAAGGCTCGACAAGTGCGGTCGAACGTGTAGATTATGCTCACTGTGTTCTTCGATTTTAATGGCATAGTGCATAATGAATTCTCGCCACGAGGTCAAACGGTCAATAAGAAGTACTACCTACAAGTTCAACGCCGTTTGCGTGAAGCAATCCGAAAAAACGCCCGGATTTGTGGCAAAACAATTCATGGCTTTTGCACCACGATAATGCACCTGCTCACACTTCATTGTTTGCTCGTGAATTTTTGGCCAAAAAGAACCTTAAAGGGCCGTCGTTTTACAAGCATAGATGACATTAAAAGCGCATCGCTGAAAGAGATAAAGGCTGTCCCAAAGATCGAGTTTCAGAAGTGTTTCGAGGATTGGAAGAAGCGCCGGAACAAGTGCATAATATCTAATGGGGACTACTTTGAAGGTGACAACATTAATGTAGACGAATAAATAAATATTTTTTTCAAAAAACGAAAATCTCGTTATTTTCTGAACACACCTCGTACAGGGTGAGCCAATTTAGAAGACGCACAAAAATAACTGGCTAGGGAGTGCTCCAATCGAAAAAGTGTTTGAGACAGACGTTGTATTGTAGAAATGTAAAGGAAATAACGAATGGTGGCCTTGGATTTAATCAGGACTATGACCTTCAAGGTCATTTCAAGATCAACTTCAGATTTTCAAGCGGGAATTTCTACTTTTTGTCTCACGGAAAGATATATTTTAATACTATCTACTACTTTTGTTCTTAGCATTTTCCAAGATTTTCCGTAGTTTTTTAGATAAACGCAGAGAACTATGATTTTTATGGGCTTTTCATTGTTTTTCCCATAAAAATAAAATTTCTGACAGTTTCGTATATGATATTCATTATCAGCGCGTCAAAATACATAAATAAACCTTTATTCCAAAAAATGAAATGGAAGCATTTAAGAGTGTTTAATAAACGCTGATATACCCACGTAAATAACTGATATACGTTTGAACGCATTAAATTCACTCAAAAACTTTGTTATTTGCTAGACTTTTGATTTTTAAGTATTTTGTAGTCGACAATTCAATGAATAGATTCATATTTTTTTTAGCGTATGAAGCGGTGCTTGTTTTTAAGATTTTGAAGTCTGAACATCACACGATTTTATGGGAGTTACGCTTTGAAAGGGACATTTTTACTAACTGCATCACGAGTTTTATTACTGAATTTTTAAAAAATTAGTACGTTAAAATTTAGAATATTAAGATTAAAATAACGATTTGCGAAACATATCAGGCGGTACTAAATATTGAGAAATTTCAATCCAAATTATGCGTTTTATAGAATTTTTCAATTAGTCATATGAGCTACGCAGGAGAGGAGCGCATGACTTGGATACGCCGCAACAACTCGGCGTACACGAGTATCTTAGAAGTAGTAAAGCAGTACGTTATCTTCATTTAACATTATAATATTTTTAAATAATAATATTTCTTATTTTATTTGTAAATGAAATATTGTAATTAACTAAATATAATATTAAAGTTTGAAAAAAGTATGTACAATACGTTAAAATGTTAAAAAGTATTTCAAAACAAAAATATCCAATCAATTATAAATATACTTTTTTTATTAGCATAAACACTGAATTTCAACTTATAAAGCTTTACTTTTTTACACATTTACATTAAAATTTTTTTTTTTTTTTTTTTTAACATAATACATTAGTAATAATAATATAAAATATAAAGTTATTAATACATTGCACAAACAAATATACTTATAATAATAAACAAAATACAATAACTTTTATACGACTAGGAAAATACAGACAAACTAACAAATGCATAACTTATAAAACTAGTTTTTAAGTGTTTTATCAACTAACATGTAACTCTATTATTTTTAATCATATTTACTTTATTATTATTATCTTTTGCAGTACAAAATTTAAAAATATCGTCATCTTTATTCCTATAAAACTTCAAAAGTGACTGATACGTAACATCATTTTTTATCAATCTTTTTTGTATTTCAATTGAAATTACTTCCTTTACATAATATTTTAATAAAACTTAAATCGAATATGTACATTTAATTTAATAAAAAATTTATCGCTTCGTAACTTTAAGATAAAGTTTATCATCGATAACTTGTAAAAACGTACGATTGTTGTATGGTAACGGCTGCAGAGTTTTTTCACATATCGAAAATTTATATTTCGATAAAAATGTTACAAGTGCGAGTTTTCCTTGCATTAAAGCGATACGTTTAGCTGAAAACGATGAGCTTGTGAGTAAATTTTTGCAAAATAAATTAATATATTAATCGTATCGATGATTTTAAGTTACCGATGCAAATCCTTGGCCCTTCGCCAAAAGGTAAAAAGTAGTAAGAACTTCTTTGAGCATAATTTTCGCTTGAAAAATGCAACGGATCGAATATTTCAGGATTCGGATAAATATCCGGATCATTTTGTAATCCAGAAACAGAAATAGCTAGTCTCATTCCTTTTGGAACGATAACATTCGAGTCGGGTATTCTATAATCTTTTGTGCAAAGACGATTAATAAATGGTACTGGCGGATATTTCCTCAGCGTTCCTGTAATAATGTCAATGAATAAATAAATATTAATAGTAGGCAATTCTAAAAAAAAAGTAAAGTACGAAGATAAAAGTAATTTTTCAATGTTGAACGTTAAAATTAATTTTCTTTCTAAATGCACAAAGAAAAAGGTCAATAACAATGATAAAAGCGTTATAAAAACATTAACCAGAGAACACCATGCCGAGATATTTCATGTTCATGACGTTATCGTAATCAAAAACTTCGGCTGTAGCGGCAACTTCGTCGATTTTTTCTTGTAATTTTTCCTGGACTTCGGGATATTTTGCCATTTCGTGCAAGCAATATATGACCGTTGTCAAGGTTGTCTCGAAACCGGCTATGAAGAACACGAACACCTGAGCTGCCGCTTCTATAATATTCAGTTTATCGTCGTACTTTTCTAAAAAAAAAAAATTATTAATCAAAGAAAAAATATGTAAATTCGTTATGATGTTGCAGTGTTTTTTTATAGTGAAGAGTAAATAATTCAAAGGCATGGAAATGGTTTTCTTTAGAAAAAAAAGAAAAAAAAAGAAATAAACCACCGCTTTAAAAATAGTACAATTATTTAAAAATAGTACAAGTTTCAAAAAGTTTGAACCGTTTCTTTTTTTTAAAGCTTTTATCATTATTAAAGTAATTATTTATTGTTTTGAAAATGGGAAGGCTTTTGTTGAAAAGCATTTTAAAGATGAATATATTAGTCAGATATTCTGCTCTATGTGAAATCAGTGGTAATTTCGATTCGATTAGTAAGATATTATTCGATGTCGATCTTCTGTATACTAAGGCAGTTCTTATTGATGCATATTGAACTGCATGCTAAAATCTTTGCTTGCACTATTGTTTATATTCGTAATTGAAGAATTATCAAGTTTCTTTATAATTCTGGTTATGCGGCTCTTCAAACTTTTTTGTTCGATGTGCCCATAAACTTTTCTCAGCGAGTCAATGAAAGTGGAGATATTGTTAGTGTAACACATCGTTCAATAAGTCCCGAGACTAACAACGAAAACAACATTTTTTTTCAAAAATCATTTTTATTCATCAATATAATCTCCTTTTAGAGTGATACAATCTTCCCAACGCCTTTCCAACATTTCTATAGCATGTTTATAGAAGGATTTATCCTTTGCTTCAAAATAGGCTTCAGTTTCGGCAATGACCTCCTCATTCGAGCCAAATTTTTTTCCCTGGAGCATTTTTTTGAGATCAGCAAAGAGCCAGTAGTCGCTGGGGGCTAAATCTGGCGAATACGGGGGGTGGGGAAGCAAATCAAAGCCCAATTCGTTCAATTTTGCCATTGTTTTCATGGACTTGTGGCATGCCACAATGGTGCATTGTCTTGGTGAAAAAGGATTTTTTTCTTCTTCATGTGCGCTCGTTTTGCTGCGATCTCCTCCTTCAAACGTACCAACAAGTCAATATAATAATCACTGTTGATCGATTTACCTTTTTCCAGATAGTCAATGAAAATGACGCCATGTGTATCCCAAAAAACAGACGCCATGACTTTGCCAGCAGACTGCTGCGTTTTTGGACGCTTTGGGCGGCTTTCGCCAGCCATGCGCCACTCAGATGATTGCTGATTCGACTCTGGAGTGAAATGATGTATCCATGTTTCATCCATCGTCACGTATCGACGCAGGAAATCCTTTTTATTGCGAGTAAATAGCGATAAACAGCTCTCTGAATCGTCGACTCGTTGCTGTTTTTGTTCCACTGAAAGCAATCGCGGCACCCACTTGGAAAAAACCTTTTTCATGCTCAATTTTTCAAGAAGGATTGTAAATACGCTTTCAGATGATATCTGTGTCATTTCTGCAATCTCACGGACCTTCACTTTGCGATTTTTCATTACAATTTTTAACACTTCACTCACATTTTCCTGTGTAACGGCTTCCAATGGCCTACCCGAACGTTCCGCATCGTTTGTGTCCGTACGACCACGTTTAAACTCAGCATACCAACGACAAATCGTTGGTTTGGATGGAGAGGAGTCCGGGTAATGTTTTTCAAGCCATTGCTGGGCTTCTACGGTGTTTTTACCCATTAAAAAACAATGTTTTATCAACACGTGAAACTCGCTTTTTTCCATTTTTCAAACAAATTACAAAGTGACTTTACTCTAACCTCGATAACTCTGCTGTCTGTGATCCGATCGACGTGAAATTCTTACACGTTTCATGTAAAGGTTCGCACTCTATGGAAACGTCGCCAGTTTGGTACTACTAGCACCATCTCTGGGTTAGTCTCGGGACTTATTGAACGATGTGTTATTTGGCGGAAATTGGGTGCAAATCAGGATTTCCAAACGATTCTATTAAGAAGTGAATGATATTTTCGAAATCGATTGAAATATCAGCCTTACATTCCTTAAAATTACCTGAACGAATTTTAGTGATTGATAATTTTAGTTTTGTTTTCAAAACAAGCGATCGGATTTCGAGAGTATTATTATTGATATTGACGCGTTTGTGGGTATTAACGATTGTTTCGGCAATCACTGGAGAAATAAGATAAATACAGACCCTTCTGAGAAAAATTCTTGAAATATGCGTCATATTTTGCGGTCCAATAATTTTTCCAATAGCCAAAGCGTAGTCCCTGTTTATCAATCCATCTATAGCATCCAGTACAATAGCATATTCACGTGTTGGGCATACTTCTTTTTGCGTTATTTGTACATACGAGGTTTTATTATTAACAATAGTTTCATTACTTTCAGGAAAACGTTGAAACGAAATGTCCCTGCTACCAGAAACTTCCATGATGTATATTCAAAAAAAAAAAAAATTTATCAATTGAGATACAGATTCTCTATATCTCAATTCAAGAAAAGCACTTATTCACTCGCGAAATGTTGCTTCCATACAGTTCATTAATACTTATATAATAGTTATAAAATGCGTAATTTATGTAGAACGGTGCTCTTGTTGGTAAACACGTCTTACTTCGACGAGAGCTCGTTCAAGACTTTCGTAAATTAATTTGAATGCATAACATAAGATACTTAAGTAAAAAATTTATTCGCAACCACAATCGTATTGTAAAAATGCGTTCCAGTATTAAGGTAGCTCATACCCAAATTCCAAGTCAAATATATGCTATAAATATAAATTTTAGAAAATTGATTTTTTAATAAACTACTTATTTTTAAAATCATAAAATGAATTTTAAAAAATCTCATCATCATTAGAAAGATAAAAACTCGAAACAAAAAAAAAAAAAATGTATGCATTTATGATTCCTTTTATTAGTGTAATTCTTCTTCCTGTTGAGCGTATGCGCCAACGCGTTGTTTGAAAGAGCAGAAAGAACAGTAGTGCAGAGAGTGCAATAGCTGATTTCTAGCAGTAAGCATAACATAACCTTAATAACAGTTTTCATTATTTATAAAATGAATCAAAGATATAATTTTAAAGGACAAGGTGGAAAAAGTAAAGGAAAAAAAATACGAATTATCTTGTGAATTAAAGTTTTTACACATTTTAAGAAGAATTTAGTATTACGTAAACAAAGACAAATAATAAATTATAAATGTATTATATACAATATATTAAATTTATGCTTTAAGTCAGTGTCAAATAAATAACTATGTTAGTTTAGCTAATTTATTTTAATAAGTTAATATTTAATGTTAATGTTGTTAATTAATGGTTAATATTGTGATATTATGAATTAAAATTTCAAGTTGGGATATTATGAATTAAGATTTCAAGTTGTAATATAATTATTGTTTATGAATAAAAACTGTTTTTAAAAAATATATATCTTGTCTTTTATTTTTTCGTTATATTATTTTTTGTTAAAAATATATTAGATCATTTTTAATATATAATTATCATAAAAATTTATTTTTTCACTTATTAAAAGTATTTTTTTTTTTAATTATAAAAATAAGTATAATAAATGCGCGTTGATTAATTTCATGTATTTTTTTTAAACATTTCACTATATTTAATTATTTTACAATATATAATTATCATTAAAATGTTTTTTTTTTTTAAGTATTATAAGTATTTTTACGATTATGAACAAGTGTTACAAATGCACATTTTTAAATCTCGCGCCATTTTTTCAAATTTTTATCTTCCGGTAACCTATTTAGAAACTCCTTAAATTTTTTTCTTTTCGTTCAATATTTTTTTTTGGATGCTGGTCAACCCTATATTTTTAATGCGCTATCTAAAAACTGATGATTTTTTCTTTCCAGAACGCTTATTTATTTTATTGTGTAAGATATTTACAGAAAGTTATAAACGAAAAATATCAGACTCCCATAAGAACACATGTAAAACATGAAACTTTGAAAAGTTTTATCTCGATATTTTATCCGTTAACCTAAGCATTTTTTTTTTAAATTGCTCGGAAATTTCTGAAGAATCATTTTATATAAGTTTCAAAGGGATGTTAAATAATTGCAGACGAGGTACGAGCTACCTTAACCACAAACTTTCTCATTCTTTTTACAAAGAAAATTCGTTACCATCTTATTTTTCTCGTAGTTATCTTATTGTTGCTCTACGCGAACTAAAATTAAAACGTCTACTGAAACTTTATTGTAGAATGTTTTATTATTTTTTTCTTCATTTTTCCATAATATTATTTTCATCGAATATTAGAAAACAGTTTACAAGTGCGCAACATTTTTTCATCACTTGTTTTTTTTCTTTTTATTGCGCTTTACAACGAAGAACAAAGCGCTTTCGTACTTATAAAGCATTGAATTAAACATACGAAAAAGAAATATACGAGTTACAGTGATACGAGAAAATAAGAAAATTATTCGATAACAAACGAGTGTGTAAGTTGAATCGAAGAACAAAAAAAAAAACAAAAAAAAAAAGAATGTAACGAAAGTTTGAAAACATTTCGCAACAAAGTTCACGTTGATGATGAAAAGGTATGATATCGGTAATAAATCAATGATGGATCAAGAACAAGGTATAAGAAACTTATCTCATCGACTGTCAACTTTCATATTTAATACTCCAATTTTTGATAAAAATAATTACTTCTTTGCGCCTAATTATTGATAAAAATTCACAATAATATTCTTAATTTTGAAAATAAACATGTACTTTATTGTGAATTCGAATATATAATTTTCGTTATTCCAAATTCGTAATAAATTATAAATACGTTGAGTCTCGCAAAACAATTTTTTTACTCCAACGCATGTACGAAGCGTTACCGTCGCTCTCTAGAACGCATATGCGCAACAACATTTTTATAAGTTTTTCGTTTTCTTTCTTCTAACTACATTGTATCCTCCTATACATCGTCAATTATTGACAAAGTTTAATAAAATATTTCAACAATAGGTATACGCGCACGCGAAGAGCGCGAACAGTGTTGCGAAATAAGTAAAGCGTGGGTGCATAGAACGTAAACGTAAGAAACACATATATGAGGGAGGATACATAAGAAATGGATAAATTGATAAAAAGCATTAAGCGCGAAAATTTAGTTTGTCGCGAGAACGATAGTGTAGTTGAATGTTTAAGCGCGTTAAATATTTATTGGGGATTAGGTGTACGGCTAAGACGCTTGAGCCCCTCGATAGTTGGTAACAAAGAACTGCGTCATGAAGACCAAAGGTGTGTACCTATATATTCTTGTGTAAAAAGTAAAACAGAAAAACTAAAAGATTTTATAATTTTAAAAGCTTGTAGACATTATTCACCAAAATAATATTATTTTGAATTTTAACTTTGTGCACTACGATTTAAGTTTAGTATGGAAATTCTCGAAGTTTATTCAAGTTGTAATATAATAATAACAGTAGTGAAATGATTTTTCTTAAATTTTCGTCGCAGTAACAATAAGTTTTGAACTTAATATTTCACAATCATTAATTCTTCCTTTTTTTTTTTTACAAAAATTTTTTGCTTTTTACACAGGTAAAGACTTAGACTTAAGCGGCGATTTTAAACAATACATAGATATTAATTTGAAGGTGTTAGCCTTAATGGGTATAAGTATCGATGTAGACGATAAGAATAAAGTTCGATACAATTTTTTCAAAATGCTTCCATCGATTATTACAAATACATTCGCCAGTGTCGATGCAATATTTCAAGCATTGTGGATCGTGGATCTTTTTACTGACGATAAAGATCTCACGGTGCAAATTTGTACCAACTTTGTGTCTAATGTTAATTGTATCAGTAAGGTAATAAATTTATTGTTAAAATGACATTTTATTAATTTCGATTATATTTTATATGATTGTATATTTCATTAAAGTGTAATTTTTTTATTTATTTAATTAAATTTAAGTCACGTGAAAGTAACGAAAATAAATCGTTTTACTTCAATTTTACGTATAAGTAATTTTATTGTAAACTCTAAATTATTAAGTTTTATACAACGAATTTTATTGCAAACTAAAAATTAAAACAAATGATAAATTATTTTTTAAAAACCTATACTTATGCCAAAAGACAAATAAAATATTTATTTAGATTACTAATAAAAATATAATTAGATGTAGGAATTTTAAGTTTTATTAAGTTTAGAGTATCCGACTGTCAACGACCGTGAAAACTCTACAAATATTATTGACGAACATGAGTATCGTATGGAAAAAAAATCAACCGAATCAAGGATGTTACAAAGAAGTATCAGACGATATTAAGAGAGTACTGTTTATTTATAAATTTTATCAAGTTCTTTGCTGCTTTTACGTCGTTGCCTTCTGCTTACCTCCTCTTCAGTGAGTACATGGAAAAACTTGTAAGTAAAACTTATTCAATATTAATATTATTAATATGAATTAATGGTAAGAATAGATATTATAAAATTATACTTACAAGCTTTTTCTTGATACGTTACCATCGTTTTTTAGTAGCTGATTTGCGAGAGAGAGAAAGAGAGAGAGAGAGAAAGAGACAGGTTGGCCAACGACTCCTTTTTTTTTTTCTTTTTTTTTATAAAATTACACCATCTGCAGAATATTCATAATATTTTTTTTTTTTTCAAAGTCATTGGATGGTCTAAAAGAAAAGTTGGGGTTCCTTTTTAAAGCACTCTTGCTCTGGGCAAGTTAGTCCTCATGAGGGATGCTTTGACCAGGGGTCTTTTAATTACTTTTATTATCTTAATTAAATAACAAAATTTGATCAAAAGTTTTATTAATATTTGAAACATGTAAATAAACTACAAACCTAACCATATTCTTTATAGTTTGCTCTAAATTAGAATCTATATTCGACCGTTACTCATATTTTTAAAATAATTACGAGGGTGGATGCCCCGAAAGCATCCGGCCTAACAAGGAGAAAACAAATATTTTTTGTAAAAAACTCTTTATTACTCAACGTAGTCTCCTTTTAGTTCGATACACTTTTTCCAACGATGTTCGATGTCTTCAATATCCTGTTTTTAGTAAGACCCGTCGCGCTCCTCAAAATGGCCATTAACTGCCGACTTCAGCTATTCATTGTTGGCAAATCTTTATCCAACGAGTCATTTTTTTAAGTTTAAAAAAAGAGAATAATCCGAGATAAATAAATCTGGCGAATAAGGAGCATAAGAAAACAATTCGAACTTTAACTCATTGATTTTAGCTATTGCGATAACGGATGCGTGAATTGGTGCATTACCTTGATGAAACACTTTCTTTTTAGCCAAATGCGGCCGTTTCTTCTTGATTTCTTCACTTAAATCTTTCTTTTTCCAAACTATTTCTGATTTTCAAATTTTCAATCAAAATGTGATGTCCAACGCTTTTTGAAATGCCACATACCGTATCTGCTCGCTTGCTAGCGTACTTCTAATCGACGGTCATCCAATACTATTTTGTGGATTTTTTTCACCATTTCTGGCGAGGTCACTTCATTCGGTCGACCACTGCGATGTTCATCTTGACAGCTCGTAAGGCCTCGTTTGAACTCTACGACCTAATATTTTACTTTCTTAAACGAAGGTACAGACTCCCTCAGAGTAGAATCTACCTCGTCTTTGATATTGGTTGGATGGAGACTTTAAAATGGGAGTATTGTATCACACAATGATGACTAATTTTTTCCATGTTTACGAATCGACTGAGAGCGATCACTGTTAATGGCTGCCAAATAAATACTACACGACGCAGTGATTTCAAACTTAAAAATTAAGCTTTATAAGATTCGTTCTTCCTACTGTAGGAATTATCTTTAACCAACAACAACCATTTATATGTCAGGTTGGGTACTTCTGGGACAAACTCCGTATCTGAATATCTTAAAATAAAAAAATTTTCGCTAGTGGGTCTCATCAAATTTTTTACTTACATTTCATCATTAATAATCCTGATTTTCTACTAAAAATAAGAAAAAAAAAAAACAAACGTTCCCCATAGTATACCGATTATTGATATCAATAATTTGAAACACGAATTAATGTACTTGGCCAATCTACCCTGTAAGCCTACCTGTTCCTACTTTTCCTCAGTTTATAGTATTATTGTAATTGTAAATTGTAAAAATGAATGACTGTAACCAAAATCAATTCACAAAATGAATTTTAGTGTTTTATATAAAAAAATTTAAATTCAGCTTCTACAGTACATTACACTTTCAGAGATTTCTTTTTACAATACGTGGAACGAGAAGCGTTAAATTATACGTATGATTTTACGAAAAGAATGTTTTATGTGAGATATCCTTTTGAAATAAATAGTATACCGATTTATTTCGCCATTTTTTTCGAAGAATTATGGGTGCTTCTCGGTTCGGGTGTCCATTGGATCGCTTGTGACGTGTTGTTCATTCAAGTAGCGACTCACATTACAATTCAATTAAAGGTCAATTATGTTTTTTTTTTTTCGAGAAAAATTTAATTTTATTGCAGTTAAAATTTTATACACTTTTTTGTAGATTCTAAATTATGATATTGAAAATGCTATCGATCAAGAAAAAGACGAATATCGATTGAAAAAGAATTTTATAAATTTTGTGAAAAGACATGGAGAGATTTTAAGGTAAAATTGATTGATGATTAGTTATAAAAGAATACATTATTAAAGGATTTAATGATATAAACACTTTGCGAAATTGACGTTTACTAGAATTTGTAATTTGGTTGAAACAATCTTCAGTCCAATAATCTTTGCCGTAATGCTATTATCGTCCATAAATATATGTGTAAATATGTTTGAATTGAGAGAAGTATGAACAACTTTTTAAGAGATATTTTTAGGTAAAAAAGCAGAAAATATTTTTAATTTATTTATCGCTTAGATGGTTGGAAGGAAAAATTACGCCGGTGCTGTAGTACACGGTGTGCTTACTATATTTATTTTCTTTCAACCATTACTTTACTGCCGTTTCGCCGAAAAAATATCCGAACAGGTACTTAAATGTAGTTTTTGTAAAAAAAAAAAAAAAAAAAAAAAAAAAAAGAATTTACTGATTATTAATGTAATTAAATATAACATAATAGACGGAGATGATAGCAAACGCAGCGTATAACTGTAAATGGACGGCTAAAAATTTAAAAATAAGAAAATATATATTTATGTTGATAATAAGATCTCAGAATCCATTTCGTTGTACAGCATTAGGATTTTTTTCCATTGACTTCACTCGACTAACTTGGGTAATTTGTAAACGTAAATTATATTATAAATATACATCGTTTTACGAAAGAATTTTTTATATTAAAATCGTTAATATTTTTAGATTTTTAAATCCGCGATGTCGTTTTTTATGATGCTGGATGCAACCAGTTAGTCGAAAACATACAAAAGTTTTCGAAAATTTTTATTTTTTTACTTAATTTAAAATTCACCTATGTATGGAGTAAAAGTATTTTTAGTAAACCTCGTTGTATTTTTATTTTTATATTTATTTTAATTGAAATAATCTATAAATCTTTCAAAATATTAAAATAATGTATCATATAGTTAGAATAAAAACATTTAAATGGTAAAATCATTTGGAAATTATAATATTCCTTATATGCAAATACTCATACATCATCGACAAATTATAAAGGAAATTAAGATTCTTTTAACCCGTTGTGGTCACACCTCCGAATAATAGCGTAGTGGTCATATGGGGTCAGCGTGACCCCACGCGGAAAAACCTCCGCCATTTCCCTCCCATTTATTGGATTGACTTGAAAATTGGTTTGGACATAGTTTATAACTACCTCTTTGAGAGAAAATAGTTTATTTACCTCTTTATAATTTTTTTAATAATGAAATTGTTGAATGAAAATTTTTTTTGAAATTTTGGGTTTTTTTACTAAAAAGGTCATAAAACATTCAATTTTTGAGATACGGCGGACACGTTTCGGGGTTGTACTCTTGATAATATATACTTTTAAGAAAAATACAACTTATAATGATCGGCCGGAAAAAGTATATTTATTTTGAAAAGTGAAGTGGGCCGTTTTGACGTAATTTAGAAATGTGAATAGGGTAAGCATTATCATAAAATATACAACGGGTTAACAGATACATTCAAGATATTTCATCTAAAATTTTGTCTGGGGTCATCTGGACCCCGAGTGACCACAACGGGTTAAACTGAAAATATTGTTTTTTAGATTGTTACGTCCTTTTATATTTTAGCCGATTTAAAAATTTTTGTTTTTCTTTTTCTTAAAGTTTTAAAGGGCAGTCAAAGGAAAATTCCCGACTACGTTTCCCTTGGAATGCATGTTCACGAACACATGTGCGCCAAGCACTTGACAAATAGAAAGAGACAGACAATGGTTTACAAATTGTTCAAAAAAATATTCGTTAGGCATATTATTATATATAATAAATATAATTGCGTGAGCCACCCATAAGCAACAATAAGATATGCCAACTATCCGTTGTTTAACCCTCTCTAATAATGCACCAGCACATATCTTATTTTATTTCGGAATTGTTAATTACTTTTAATAGGTTTACCATCGAAATAATTATGTGTCTTCTTTGTTTTTATATTTTAATTTTCCTTATGTTTTTCTTCATCTTGAATTTTAATTTAAGCCGAACACTAGCGAATTTGATATCATATACATATAAGTTAATTTTAAGTATTTCATATAATTTTAAATGATTAATTCCTTTTGGAAATAATTATAATTCTAATACCTAGCCATGAGTTTGATTACTTCTTTTTTTTGGCTGTATAAATATTTAAATAACTCTATTTACAAAAGTTTTATTATTAAATTTTAATTTTATAATTGTAAATGGGAAAGAAAAAAAAAGTTGACGCATTTACTGATAAGAGCGACAAATATAGACAGATAATGCTCTCTCTCTCTCTCTCTCTCTTTCACACCATACACGCTCTCTCACTCTCTCGCACGATGCACTTTCTCTCGCTTTCACATAGAATGCGTTGGCGGAAGCGTTACTTCTTCCAGCCTCAGTTATATTCTTACGCCTTATGTAATGTTATAAAGGTAAAGAATAGGACCAAGGAAATATTCTGATTGGCCTAAAGTTATCTTGCTACTTTTCCAGCCGCCGAAAACCTCGCGGGTCCAGCGGATATAAAAACCGGTGAATCGATGCATTCGACGGCTTTTCTTGAGACAACCTCCAAAAGCACGACTCAGAGCAACCTCGAAGCCCTGCTTCCTAGCATTCTAATTTTTTGATTTGACAAATATTTACTATTCAAGTTTTCACTATATTTATTACTATATTCAAAATTACTATATTCAATACTATATTTAATATTTACTAAATCCATTGAATTACAGTTTAAATTTTGCTATTATTATTATTTTAAATTTATTTGTACTACTTTAAAATTTAATTAAACGCAAGCTTCAATCAAAATTTTTCTTTTTTATTATTTACACCAATTATCTATTTTTACTAACTTAAAATCCTCACATACACTCAATAAACCGCTCCAATCTTAATCTTTTCCTAAATACGACTACGGTGTGAGTCTTTTTCTAACAGTCCACTGCCTGGGTATGATAGCATATGGGTCGTATCCTTTCTAACTGACTCCGTGCTTCACCACGCGAACTCAATAGACGTGAGGTTGTGCTAAAGCTAACGATCTATTCAAGATGATACGGTTAGCACACCTATTGTCATGCTCAAGTCGGCACTGTAAAAAGGATCCGAGACTGTGCTAAAGTTGGGAGCCTTTTTATGGTAAGCGTTCGTGATTATCCGTTCGTAGACACTTGCAGCGGCGAAGAAGCGAGGCTGTGCTAAATTTGGTAATCATCGCGTGTCCGATCTAGGCCTATGAATACTTTTTATCCCTAAATCAATGAGAGATATAAAACTAACTGCATGGTAAGAACTTGTAGAAGGATTCAAATTCTAGGGCCCATGATCATACGTTTTTGGAATTCCCAAAAAAAGGCAATAATAAAAAAAGGAATTGAATATTTTTAAATCCACCTCTGCCCTAAAGAAAGCCGCGTCGTGGATAGTATATAAGGAACGAAAAAACGAAAATTTTAACTTAGTACGGTAGCCAATTTCGCAGAAGAAACGTCACCAAAGCCGCCCGTGTTATCGTCACTTTTGATAGACGCAAACGGTAAAAATCAATCCGCGAATTAAACCGCGAGTTTTGAAAGGGTCGCGCTGATTTATAATTCGCAAACCCACCGTATAACAAGATAAATAAGTTATTATAGTAACTTATAGTTATTTGAATGAATTAAATATTATTTTACCTGCATCGATACTGTATCAGCTATCTTAATTCTAATAATCTTCAAGAAAAAATTTTTGATTAAAATGTCTAAAAATTTTTTTGCCTCATAAAGCATTTATTGTTCGATTCCCCAATATTTCATTCTTTATTTTTTATTCTTAAATTTATAGAAAATATTTTAAAACTGTTATGCTAATATAACTCTCATAATTAATTTAAAATTTTTCTTAATGTTTTTTATGCAAAAACCAAAAATATAGAACTAAAAATTAGTACTTAAAAATGACAAGTCATCAATTTGAACACAATGCTTTTTAAATTTTAAATAAATATCTTTGACTGCATTTTCTGTAAAATATGTATCAATCAAATTATTTAAACGTTTTAACAATTAATTTGAAGCTAATGAAATACTAAATTACTGCTTTCTGATAATATAAATACTCAAGCGATTTCCATTAATTTTTAAAATAATACCCATCAATATTAGCATTACACAATATGCACCACAACTTAGTTGCCGATCGGATTACTACATCTCTAATAACCCAATATCACCAATAATTCAATTATCCTAATATCCAAGAAATATTGTATAATAAAAAGTTATTTTGAACTTTGCGAACTTTGGTAATATCTCCAATAACTTAATTGCCCTAAAAACCACAGTAACAAATATAGTATCTGTCTATTATTTTTTTATTTTGGAAAAGCAATGGACAAAAAATATAATATTTTTAGATTGCCCAATATTTTTGTTGATAGTGCAAAAATGCTGCAATGGGTAAGAGATATTGAATTAATACCAAGTACCCGTTATTGCAAAAAACATAAAAAAATTTTGACTTAAAAGAAAAACAAATTTACATCCGGATAATTCGTTTGCCAGAAAGGAGGCAAATACGATCATAGGGTTACTGTAGCAGAAAATACTTGGTTTGAACGGTGCCATATAACTCCTGAAAGTTGTATGTTCATCACATACTGTTTTGCTGTAAACATGTCTTTTGAACAAATAATAAGGGAATCTTCCGTTTTAGAAGGTGTACAACTTTCATCCGAAATAGTATCTGATAGAATTAGTTTCTATCGTGAAATTTGCATGATAGCTTTAGATGAGCAGTTTACTGAGGAAGAATTAATAGGTGGGGAATTGCAGGTAATTGAAATTGATGAGTGTAAAATTGGTCGCCGCAAATATGAAAGGGGTAGAGAAGTGGAAGGATCATGGATTCTGGGAATAATTCATCGTAATAATAATAAACGTACCAAAGACACATTAACAGAACTCACTAGAAAATATGTTAAACCAGGAAGTACGATTCACACAGACTGCTGGAAAGTTTATATCGATCTGGAATCACTTGACTATAAGCACTTAACGGTGAATCATTCCTTAGGATTCGTGGACAATACAACTGGAGCACACACAAAACATTGAATCATCTTGGCAGTGGATGAGGAGACAATTATCATGCGGTAAAGTTTGTAAAGAAAATTTAAATGCTCACTTGTGCGAATTTTTATGGCGTCGACGCGTGAAAAAATTTGGGATCGATCCGTTCAATTAATTATTACGTGACATTAAACATTGTTATCCTCGATCCACGTAACTCATCTAATCATTCGTAAGTCAGAAATAACACACAAGCACACGCACTCGCACAAGCGCACACAAACGTACACACATACACACTCACACGCACACATACACACCTACAATCGGCCCTTTTCAGGGCCATATAATGTGCAACAACCGACTGTCTACCTCCACGTGGTGGAAATTGGGTTATGCTAATGACAGCGGTGTCACAGATCAAAATATTCATAAAAACGTGGTTTTCATATTGAAAATTTGAATTTTCAAAATTTGAATCAATTTGCGCCAATCTTCATTATCAAATCTGTTAACAAAACAATCAATGGCAATTTCTCGTTAACTATCACTTGTATAGAAAAATTATATAAAAAAGAACAAAATATCTTTTGATGAATATATCTTTTGAATTTTCATTATGATAGTCGTAAACATCGTATCAAAATACGTAGGTATACAAAGTTTCAAATAAATCTGAGATAGGACGCTTTCGGAAGTACACACCAAAATTTTTAACAAACAAGCCTTACTATATCAGCTGTCAAAATATATAATGATTATGCGGCTTAAGTGCGAAATTGGCAAAAAAAATACAGTTAGGTCCTCTGTTGGGAAAATACGAAATTACTTTCCAAACAACCCAATAAAATTATTTAAAATTGTAAAAAAAAAGAATAAATAAAAAAAAAAACAATAAAGTTGATAATTGGGATTTTTTTAAATTAAATTTTCAAGAGATAATATAAAAATTAAAAAAAAAAATTATTTTTGAGTCAAAAATAATTAATGTTCTCTAATAATTTATAACATTACTAATTATGCAGATGAATCATTGTAAAATAATTAATAAAATAATAAATTTTTAACGAATTTCCAAAAAGAAATTATCAATGAAAATCGTAACCATTCGTCAAATTTAAAAGTTTAAAACGAGTCAATGATATTTTATTTTAACTGGGGTGGCAAGAAGGGGGGGAGGACAAGGTCGCGCGAGTTCTTGAAATCGCGGCCGAGAAAAATTCAAGAGAAACGCAGACGCGGATTGTAAACTCCGGGCGTCAAACGAATCAACGAATGAATGAACTTTTAAAGGTGATAGAATGATATCAATTTATATTATACATGTTTTAATCATAATTTTTACTGTTAAGGATCTATTAAAATTTACTATACCGAATATTGTTACAATGATTTTTTAAAATTTTAAATGTGGTAAATAAATTATTTTGATATTTATTAAATGGCGAAATATAGATAAAATATAAAACATCCTTTTTCAATGAACAATTATAATTATAATAAAAAAGTTACATTTATAAAAATAAAAATGACATGTATATTGAGAAAAAAATTTTTTTTTTTTAGATATTAAAGTAATTAAAAAATTTCAGATAAAAAATCTATGGCTTATAAGTTTTATCCAACGATTATATTTTATTTAACTTTATTGCCTAAATATGTCAATAAAATTTTCTTTTACGTTAAATACTTCGTAAGACTGCTAACAAAATTCGACTGAAGAAAATACTATTACAAAGTTTATATGTATTTGCTTTCGTGATAATTTTTTTAATAAAATCTATGTCATAATATTTTAATAAAACTTTAATCAAATATGTATATTTAATATAATAAAAAATTTATCGCTTCGTAACTTTAAGATAAAGTTTATCATCGGTAACTTGTAAAAACGTACGATTGCTGTATGGTAACGGCTGCAGAGTTTTTTCACATATCGAAAATTTATATTTCGATAAAAGTGTTACAAGTGCGATTTTTCCTTGCATTAAAGCGATACGTTTAGCTGAAAACGATAAGCTTGTGAGTAAATTTTTGCAAAATAAATTAATATATTAATCGTATCGATGATTTTAAGTTACCGATGCAAATCCTTGGCCCTTCGCCAAAAGGTAAAAAGTAGTAAGAACTTCTTTGAGCACAATTTTCGCTTGAAAAATGCAACGGATCGAATATTTCAGGATTCGGATAAATATCCGGATCATTTTGTAATCCAGAAACAGAAATAGCTAGTCTCATTCCTTTTGGAACGATAACATTCGAGTCGGGTATTCTATAATCTTTTGTGCAAAGACGATTAATAAATGGTACTGGCGGATGTTTCCTCAGCGTTTCTGTAATAATGTAAATGAATAAATAAATATTAACAGTAGGTAATTATAAAAAAAAAAAAGTAAAGTACGAAGATAAAAGTAATTTTTCAATGTTGAACGTTAAAATTAATTTTCCTTCTAAATGCACAAAGAAAAAGGTCAATAACAATGATAAAAGCGATATAAAAACATTAACCAGAGAACACCATGTCGAGATATTTCATGTTCATGACGTTATCGTAATCAAAAGCTTCGGCTGTAGCGGCAACTTCGTCGATTTCTTTTTGTAATTTTTCCTGGACTTCGGGATATTTTGCCATTTCGTGCAAGCAATATATGACCGTTGTCGAGGTTGTCTCGAAACCGGCTATGAAGAACACGAACACCTGAGCTGCCGCTTCTATAATATTGAGTTTATCGTCGTACTTTTCTAAAAAAAAAAAATTATTAATCAAAGAAAAAATATGTAAATTCGTTATGATGTTGCAGTGTTTTTTTATAGTGAAGAGTAAATAATTCAAAGGCATGGAAATTTTTTTCTTTAGAAAAAAAAGAAAAAAAGAAATAAACCACCGCTTTAAAAATAGTACAATTGCATGAAAAAAAAAGATAGATTTAAATTACCACTAGAATCTTCGCTTTTACGGTCGCAATGGGTTAAGTCCATCAACATATTAATAAAGTCGTTTCGTACGACTTTTTCTTTAACGCGATAATTAACCATGTCCTCGAATAGACGTATGAAAAATTTGTTTACGCTTTCTTTGAACACTGGCAAGTGTAAGAAATCTAAAATATTCGATGCGAACATACTCATAACAGCCGTATACTTTCCTATGTTAGTACCCAATATTCCATAGTTACGAAATTCATTGTTGGGATGTTTTAAGCTGTTGCAGTTAAATCCAAAAGCTAACGTTGATATGCAATCGATGATGAATCTGTGAAAATTGAAAGTCAGTCGATATTTTTTTTCCTTTTTTTTTAATAACGATAACAGACTTTGCACAGCAATATTATCAAGAATTTGTTAATTTAAACCGCTACCTTTCAACGACGTCTTTTAAATCTATAACATCGTCGATTTTTATAGCATCGTCGCATATGTCCACTAATTCATCTGATACTTCGATTAACAATGGATACAATTGTTTTAATTTTCCGGATGTAAAAATTGGGGATAATTTTGTTCGTAAATATTTCCACTTATCGCCAGGTAGTCTAAACAAATTAAATGACATAGGATCAACCTTTATATTAGAATGTATTCCTCTGTCGGCGAAATATTGGAAGTCCTTGACCAATATCAGTCGGATCAAATCGGGATCGTTGATTACGAGAATTGGATTGTGAAATATGTAAATGCCAAAAAATCTTTCTTTTCGAAATTTATTGTAATATTCTTTCAGCAAATCGCCTAAAAAGAAACATTGGGAAAATTTATCTCGTTTGTTAAATTAGTAAAATAATTTGTAAAAATAAAAAAACATTTTTGTTAAACTACAAAAGATCAATTTTAATATATCTTACGATATTGATACTTAATTTTTAACCAATTATTCAACTTATAATAATTGACAACAAAAAAAAAGAAAATCTTAACGATTAAATCTTTGATTTATTTTAAAGAAAAAATTAATTTTTACATTGATATAGAGGTAAATAAATCATAAACTAATAATAAAATTAATTAACTTACCGATATTTATTTTGTTCAACAAGAAATTCGTGTTTAGATTACCAAATACGACATTAGGCGGTACATGAGATACCTTCGTTTTATTCCAATAATTAAACACGAAATATTTTAGATAAACATATAAACAGGTTAAAAATGTTATAATGCCAATTAAAAATTTTGATGATAAACATTCCGAAACATCGTCGAACATTTCCGGTTGAGTGAGTTAAGCTTAGTTTTCTTTATTTTAGCGAAACTGAACGACGACTGTCAAATGACGCAGCAGATCAATTTGAGGGCAATATTACGCAGAATATTTTACGTTATCGCGAACGCGCGCAGATTTATTCTTATGTGCGCTTTTTTCTTTTCATTATTTTCTTTTTTTTTTTTTCGTCTTTCACAATCAACTCGACCGGCAAGTGCAAAATGATTAAATATTATTGTTCACGCGAAGCAAAAATAATTAAAAAACGTATGCTAAATTTTGGATTTTAATGAATTTTAGTAACAAAATCTATATAAATAGGCATTGAAATTAAACAACAGATATAGTTTTACGTCATTTAGTTAAACAATTTTAAAAGTATCTCCTATAAAACTGCGACACTAAGTATAATAACAATGATATAATTTTCATTATAAACATATTTTCATTAATTTCCATTATAAAGTCTTAAGCACAAACTTTTTCATTATTTTTACAAAGAAAATTCGTTACTATCTTATTTTTCTTGCTGTTATCTTATTGTTGCTTTACGCGGACTAAAATTAAATCGTCTACTAAAACTTTATTGTGGGATGTTCTGGTATTTTTTTCTTCATTTTTCCATAATATTATTTTCATCGAATATTAGAAAAAAGTTTACAAGTGTGCAAAATTTTTTTATCACTTGTTTTTTTTCTTCTTATTGCGCTTTACAATCAAAAACAAAGCGCTTTCGTACTTATAACGCATTGAATTAAATATACGAAAAAGAAATATACGAGTTACAGTGATACGAGAAAATAAGAAAATTATTCGATAACAAACGAGTGTATAAGTTGAATCGAAGAACAAAAAAAAAAAGAATATAACAAAAGTTTGAAAACGATTCGCAACAAAGTTCACGTTGATGATAATAAGGTATGATATCGGTAATAATCAATGATGGATCAAGTACAAGGTATAAGAACTTATCTCATAGACTGTCAACTTTTATATTTAATACTCCAATTTTCGATAAAAATTACTTCTTTGCGCCTAATTATTGATAAAAATTCACAATACTATTTTTAATTTTGAAAATAAACATTTATTTTATTATCAAATCCAATATATAATTTTGGTTATTCCAAATTCGTAATACATTATAAATACGTAGAGTTTCGCAAAACAATTTTTTTACTCCAACGCATGTACGAAGCGTTACCGTCGCTCACTAGAATGCATATGCGCAACATTTATATAAGTTTTTCGTTTTCTTTCTTCTAACTACATTGTATCCTCCTATACATCGTCAATGATTGACAAAGTTTAATAAATCATTTCAACAATAAGTATACGCGCACGCGAAGTTCGTGAACATTGTTGCGAAATAAGTAAAGCGCGGGTGCATAGAACGTAAACGTAAGAAACACATATATGAGGGAGGATACATAAGAATTGGATAAATTGATAAAAAGCATTTAGCGCGAAAATTTAGTTTATCGCGAGAACGATAGTGTAGTTGAACGTTTAAGCGCGTTAAATATTTATTGGGGATTAGGTGTACGGCTAAGACGCTTGAGCCCCTCGATAGTTGGTAACAAAGAACTGCGTCATGAAGACCAAAGGTGTGTACCTATATTCTTACGTAAAAGATAAAACAGAAAAACTAAAAGATTTTATAATTTTAAAAGCTTGTAGACATTATTCACCAAAATAATATTATTTTGAATTTTAACTTTGTGCACTACGATTTAAGTTTAGAACGAAAATTTTTTAAGTTTATTCAAGTTGTAATATAATAATAACAGTAGTGAAATGATTTTTCTTAAATTTTCATATTAGAAAGAACAAGTTTCAATCTGAATATTTCACAATCATTAATTCATTTTTTTCTTTTTGTTTTACAAAAATCTTATGGTTTTTACACAGGTAAAAACTTAGCCTTAAGCGGTGATTTCAAACAATACATAGATATTAATTTGAAGATGTTAGCCTTAATGGGTATAAGTATCGACGTAGACAATAAGAAACAAGTTCGATACAATTTTTTAAAAATGCTTCCGTCGATTATTACAAATACATTCGCCAGTATCGATGCAATATTTCAAGCATTGTGGATCGTGGATCTTTTTACTGACGATAAAGATCTCACGGTGCAAATTTGTACCAACTTTGTGACTACCGTTAATTGTATCAGTAAGGTAATAAATTTATTGTTAAAATGATATTTTATTAATTTCGATTATATTTTATATGGATGTATATTTCATTAAAGTGTAATTTTTTTATTTCTTTAATTAATTTTAAGTCACGTGAAAGTAACGAAAATAAATCGTTTTACTTAAATATTACTTATAAGTAATTTTATTGTAAACTTAAAATTATTATTAAGTTTTGTACCACGAATTTCATTGCAAACTGAAAGTCAAAGCAAACAATAAATTATTTTTTAAAAACATATACTTATTTCATATAATACAATTTTTATTTAGACTAATAATAAAAATAAAATTAGATGTAGGAATTTTAAGTTTTCTTAAGTTTAGGGCATTCGATTGTTAACGACCGTGAAAACTCTACAAATATTATTGTCGAACATGAGTATCGCATGGAAGCAAAATCAACCGAATCAAGGATATTACAAGGAAATATCGAGCGATATCAAGAGAGTACTGTTTATTAATCAATCTTATCAAGTTCTTTGCTGCTTTTACGTCGTTGCCTTCTGCTTACCTCCTCTTCAGTAAGTACATAAAAAAACTTATTCAATTTTAATATTATTAATATTAACTAATGGTTTGAATATATATTATAAAATTATACTTACAAGCTTTTTCTTGATACGTTACCATCGTTTTTTAGTAGCTAATTTGCGAGAGAGAGAGAGAGAGACAGGTTGGCCAACGACTCCTGTTTTTTTTACTTTTTTTTTATAAAATTACTCCATGTGCAGAATATTCATAATATTTTTTTTTTTTTCAAAGTCATTGGATGGTCTAAAAGACAAGTTGGGGTTCCTTTTTAAAGCACTCTTGCTCTGGGCAAGTTAGTCCTCATGAGGGATGCTTTGACCAAGGGTCTTTTAATTACTTTTATTATCTTAATTAAATAACAAAATTTGATCAAAAGTTTTATTAATATTTGAAACATGTAAATAAACTACAAACCTAACCATATTTTTTATAGTTTGCTCTAAATTAGAATCTATATTCGACCGTTACTCATATTTTTAAAATAATTACGAGGGTGGCCCCGAAAGCATCCGGCCTAACAAGGAGAAAACAAATATTTTTTGTAAAAAACTCTTTATTACTCAACGTAGTCTCCTTTTAGTTCGATACACTTTTTGCAACGATGTTCGATGTCTTCAATACCCTGTTTTTAGTAAGACCCGTCGTGGTCCTCAAAATGGCCATTAACTGCCGACTTCACCTTTTCATTGTTGGCAAATCTTTAACCAACGAGTAATTTTTTTAAGTTTAAAAAAAGAAAATAATCCGAGGGAGCTAAATCTGGCGAATAAGGAGCATAAGAAAATAATTCGAACTTTAACTCATTGATTTTAGCTATTGCGATAACGGATGCATGAATTGGTGCATTACCTTGATGAAACACTTTCATTTTAGCCAAATGCGGCCGTTTCTTCTTGATTTCTTCACTTAAATCTTTCTTTTTCCAAACTATTTCTGATTTTTAAATTTTCAATCAAAATGTGATGTCCAACGCTTTTTGAAATGCCACATACCGTATCTGCTCGCTTGCTAGCGTACTTCTAATCGACGGTCATCCAATACTATTTTGTGGATTTTTTTCACCATTTCTGGCGAGGTCACTTCGTTCGGTCGACCACTGCGATGTTCATCTTGACAGCTCGTACGGCCTTGTTTGAACTCTACGACCTAATATTTTACTTTCTTAAACGAAGGTACAGACTCCCTCAGAGTAGAATCTACCTCGTCTTTGATATTGGTTGGATGGAGACTTTTTAAATGGGAGTATTGTATCACACAACGATGACTAATTTTTTCCATGTTTACGAATCGACTGAGAGCGATCACTGTTAATGGCTGCCAAATAAATACTACACGACGCAGTGATTTCAAACTTAAAAATTAAGCTTTATAAGATTCGTTCTTCCTACTGTAGAAATTATCTTTAACCAACAACAACCATTTATATGTCAGGTTGGGTACTTCTGGGACAAACTCCGTATCTGAATATCTTAAAATAAAAAAATTTTCGCTAGTGGGTCTCATCAAATTTTTTACTTACATTTCATCATTAATAATCCTGATTTTCTACTAAAAATAAAAAAAAAAAAAACAAACGTTCCCCATAGTATACCGATTATTGATATCAATAATTTTAAACACGAATTAATGTACTTGGCCAATCTACCCTGTAAGCCTACCTGTCTGTACTTTTCCTCAATTTATAGTATTATTGTAATTATAAATTGTAAAAACGAATGACTGTAACCAAAATCAATTCGCAAATTGAATTTAAGTATTTTATATAAGAAAATTTTAATTCAACTTCTACAGTACATTATACTTTCAGAGATTTCTTTTTACAATATGTGGAACGGGAAGCGTTAAATTATACGTATGATTTTACGAAAAGAATGTTGTATGTGAGATATCCTTTTGAAATAAACAGCATACCGATTTATTTCGCCATTTTTTTTGAAGAATTATGGATACTTCTCGGTTTTGGTGTTCAATGGATCGCTTGTGACGTGTTGTTCATTCAAGTAGCGACTCACATTTCAATTCAATTAAAGGTCAATTAGTTTTTTTTTTTTTTTTTTTCCAAGAAAAATTTAATTTTATTGCAATTAAAATTTTATACTCTTCTTTATAGATTCTAAATTATGATATTGAATGTGCTATCGATCAAGAAAAAAACGAGTATCGATTGAAAAAGCTTTTCATAAATTTTGTGAAAAGGCACGGAGAGATTTTAAGGTAAAATTTATGATAGTTATAAAAAAATATATTATTAAAGGATTTAATGAAAAAAACTCTTTGCGAAATTAACGTTTACTAGAATTTGTAATTTGGTTGAAACAATCTTCAGTCCAATAATCTTTGCCGTAATGCTATTATCGTCCATAAATATATGTGTAAATATATTCGAATTGAGAGAGGTATGAACAACTTTTTAAGAGAAATTATTAGGTTAAAAAGTAGAAAATATTTTTAAATTATTTCTCACTTAGATGGTTGCAAGAAACGATTACGCCGATGCAGCAGGATACAGTGTGCTTACTATATTTATAGTCTTTCAACCATTACTTTACTGCCGTTTTGCCGAAAAAATATCCGAACAGGTACTCAAATGTAATTTTTGTGAAAAAAAAAGTATTTACTCATTATTACTGTAATTAATTATAAGTTAAAGTTAAAGTATAAGTTTTTGTAAAAAAAAAAAAAAAAAAAAAAAAAGAATTTATTAATTATTTCTGTAATTAATTATAATATAATAGGCGCAGTTGATAGCAAACGCAGCGTATAACTGTAAATGGACGGCTAAAAATTTTAAAATAAGAAAATATATACTTATGTTGATAATAAGATCTCAGAATCCATTTCGTTGTACAGCATTAGGATTTTTTTCCATTGACTTCACTCGAATAACTTGGGTAATTTGCAAACGTAAATTATAAATATTCATTGTTTTATGAAAAGAATTTTCAATATTAAAGTGTTAATATTTTTAGATTTTCAGATCCGCGATGTCGTTTTTCATGATGCTGGATGCAACCAGTTAGTCGAAAACATACACAAGTTTACAGATATTTTTATTTTTTTACTTGATTCAAAATTAACATAAGTATGGAAAAAAGTAGTCTTAGTAAACCTTGTTGTAATTTTACTTTTATATTTATTTTAATTGAAATAACCCATAAATCTTTCAAAAAAATAAAATAATGTATCACATAGTTAGAGTAAAAACATTTAAATGGTAAAAATATTTGGAAATTGTAATATTCGTTATATGCAAATACTTATACTTTATCTATAAATTATAATAGAAATTAAAATTCTTTTAAACTGATAATAATGTTTTTCAGATAAATAAGTTATTATAATAACGTATAGTTATTTATATGAATTAAAAAATATTATTTTACCCGCATCGATACTGTATCAGCTATGAAAATTATTTTGCCTCATAAAGCATTGATTGTTCGACTCCCTAGTACTTCATTCTTTATTTTTTATTTTTAAATCTATAGAAAATATTTTAAAACTCTTCTGCTAATTCATAATTAATTTAAAATTAGTTTTTTTTAATGTTTTATACGCAAAAATCAGAAATATAGTATTAAAAAGTAGTATTTAAAAATGGCATGTCATCAACCTAAACACAATGCAATTTCATATAATAAAGATAACTTCTAGATTTTATTTCGTCATTTGTATCCAATTATGTATAATGCAATAAATTATCACTACCCATACTAATGATTTGAAACCTATTCACACCCATTTAGAATTGCGAGTCTATTCATTCCTTTAATTTCCTAATAAATTTTAGATTTTGTTTGCTTATTTTAATTACCGTGATAAGTACTATTTTTGTCTAAAGACGTAATGAAAACCGGCTCCCTACTTAGTATTTATTAAATTTTATCGGAGTGACAAAGAGAACGAATATCGAAAACAAGAATGAGTAATAAAAATTAAAAAGAAAGGAAAAGTTAAACATAGGTACTATAATTAAACAAGTCTATATAGGAAGTAGGAAAGGTTTGCGCCTCCGTATCACGAATGCTTAAAGTGGCGTCAATAGGATAACAGATAAAGCGAAAATGAAACTAAAAGAGAAAGAAAAAGATTTAGAATATGATAGATATGATATAGTTATTTTCACCCAGGGAAGCAACAAATTCGAAAAAATAAAAAGACTAGAAAAAGAAGCTAATGAGTTATACTCAGATTTAAAAAGAAACCTTATACTAGTTCCAGAAAAATGCAATATGGCTATCTTTTATAGAAAAAATATAAAATTAAAGAAATACATATGTACCTAAGCTCAACTCTACAGCAATCAAACCTAAAAAATGTAAAATTCTTTAGATAGTGCTTGATAAAAATATGAAACGAAACGCACATGTAAAATACGAGGTCTGGCTATTAAATAACGAGACTGCGCGCCTAGAGGGCGCCGTAGAGGGGTGTGAAAAAAAACGAGTAGTGCGTTGGGTATCTAGATATCTTGTCTATGCACGTACCAAAACACGTTCTCGTCACTATTATTGTATTTGTGCAGTAGCGGTTTGAAACGAACGTGTTTTTTTCTCGTGCCGAAAACCATGTGTGACGAAAAACAGGAGCAACGTATCAATCTCAAATTTCTCGTTAAATTGAAAAAAACTCCGACTGAGTGCTGTAAATTTTTGCAAGAGGCCTATGGGGACAATTCTCTATCTCGTGCGCGTGTTTTTGAGTGGTGTAAGCGCTTCAGTGAGGGCCGAGTGAGCACTCAAGATGACCAACGCCCAGGTCGCCCTGTCACTGTTTCAACTCCGGAAACAGTGACCAAAATCAACCAAATTGTGCGTGCAGATCGTCGAATGAGCATCCGGATGATTGCCGAGGCTGTAAACGCCGATAAAGAAACGGTTAGACAAATTTTACACGAGGAATTACACATGACAAAAGTCTGTGCGAAGTTGGTGCCAAAAAACCTGACTCCTGACCAAAAGCTCTTGCGTCAATAGGTCTGCTCAGATTTCCTTCAAAGGTTAAAAAAAGATTCCGGACTGATGAAAAACATTATTACTTGCGACGAAACGTGGATTTTTCAATACGATGTTGAAACAAAGCGGCAATCGATTCATTGGAAGACGCCTGAATCGCCCAGAATCGAAAAAGCAAGGATGTCCAAATCAAAATTCAAGGCAATGTTGATCGTTTTTTTCGACATTAACGGTATCGTGATGACTGAATGGGTTCCAGAGGGTAACACTGTCAACCAGACTTACTATTTGTCAGTTTTGGCAACACTGCGCGAACGAGATTAGAACGAGTTCGTAAGAAACGGCCCGAGTTGTGGAAGAACAACTCGTAGATTTTGCACCAGGACAACGCACCTGCCCATAACGCGCTATCTGTGAAGCAGTATTTGGCCGGTAAGCGCACTCCAGTGCTCGAACACGCGCCGTACTCGCCAGATTTGGCACCGTGCGACTTTTTTTTGTTTCCGAAGATAAAATCTGCTTTGAAAGGGACCCGATTTGATTCGATGGAAGCGGTAAAGCAAAAAACGGCAGAGCTCCTAAAGGCCCTCACCAAAGAAGACTTCCAGAACTGCTTCGATCAATGGAAAAAACGCATGGAAAGGTGTGTGGCGAGGTAAGGGGAGTATATTGAAGGGGAGCATTCGAATGTAGAATAATTTTTATAATAAAACCCTTTTTCGTAACCAGTCTCGTTATTTAATAGCCAGACCTCGTATGTTAAAAGCAAAAGAGGAGTGTACCGACGATTGGACCCAAATACTTTAATTATGTTATACAAATCCAAGATCAAGACTAGAATATACGGCGGGTTCCTAATATCACCGTTTAAAGCATCAATGTGGGATCTAATTGAAAAAATACAAAACTTCCCGCTAAGATTGGCGCTCGGGTACCAAACAAACGAGGTATACTGTACCTGGAATATATACAGTCTGTCAAGTAAGAGCGTGGTCGTGTTAATTTATAAAAAAATTTATTTGATGAAACTTTCATATTTATATATACATTGTACACATTACAAACAATGATGCAATTCGGTCAATAATGTGTCCAGTCACCACCGGCGTCGATAATTGCCTGGCATCTCCGAGGCATGCTTTCTACTAATTTGACGGCGTATTCTAGTGGCAAGGATCTCCAGATCCGACGAATTTCGTAAGACAACTGCTTCAAAGTGTATGTGCGTCTTCCACGAAGCTTCCGTTTAATATATGCCCACACATTTTCAATAGGGTTTGCATCGGGCGACTGCGACGGCCAATCCAATGTAACGATGCCAGATTGAGTCTTCCACTGAGTACAGAGCTTGCTGCGGTGTTTAGGATCGTTGTCCTCCTGCAGAATCCAATCTTCATTTTTTGTGATGAACCATCGTTTGGCAGATGGCAGTAAAGCCTTTTTGTAGATTTTTATCATTTTCTCGGCATTTAGGTTGTCAGTAAAGAGGTGCAAAGTGCCGAATCCCTGCTTTGAGAAGCAGCCCCAAAGATGCACCTTTATTCCATGTTTTACGGTCCGCTGAACAAGCCTATTGGTGGAAGTTGACCAGGCTCGCGTGAGGACAGAACGTGCCCATATAGAACATTCATCAGTAAAAATGACATTTTCAAAATCTCTATCAATATTCTCATGCGCCCAAGCGAGTCGCTTTGTCACATGTTTTTCAGTCAACAGAAGCTTCTTCATTGTGTTGCGCCATTTCAGATGATGAGTACGAAGATGGGTTCGGATAGTTTCGTAGGATATATCTAAACCTTTTGCCATTAATTTTGCTTGTCCTTGCCGCAGTGTTAAAGCAGGATTCCGCGAAAACAGATTCACTATTCTTTTTTCATCTTTTTTGTTCACTTTTCCTATCGAGCCACGTTCTGGTAAATCATCGACATTTTTAGTCACTTTATATCGCTGTATCCACTTCTGTACAAATGCCTTCGACTTTCTCATATATTTAGCAGCCGCTGATTGCGACATTTTGGGACCTTTCGGGTGGATGCAAAGGAACACAGCCTCGTAGCGCGACGCGTACTTAGCACTCATGGCATTTAACGTGATTCTCTTTCAAAAGATCAACAACAACTGAATCTTTGTTGACAATGCATCAAGGACAAAGCTTTCCTCTATCGGCTCGCGAAGGAATTAGAGCAAAATCTTTCATTACCTGTCGGTGAAGTCAACCACGCTCTTACTTGACAGACTGTAAATCTCTGAAAATAATTTAACTAAACTGCATCCATAGCTTTAGCAACAATTAAGAAAAAAAGTAAGATATAAGTTTTTCTAAATGTGAATAACCCGTGACACTGCATTTGTCAAAATAACAACAACTTTATTATCAAGGTTTTATTAAATGAACCTTTTAAAAAAAACTTTATGACATAAAGTTTGTAAAATATGCAATTAATTAATATTAAACGAAATAATACAAACATGCAAAAAGTATACAAATATATGTAATAAGATATGAAAAAATTTCTGCTTGCCAATATTTTACCTTCTTGAAACGGTTTTTTTTATAAGGTTTATATAAACAATCATATATATATATATATGTGGAATCTCGTACATCTAATTATAAATATCAAACGTCATTAAAGTCAAATAAAGGATTAAAATACAAAATTGTAGTTTAATGTGTGTACTATTTTATGCTTTTAGAAAGATAATCTATTTATCAATAGGATAATAGATTACAATTGATAATAAGTAAAAATTAAAAAATAAAATTTTTCAATTTTTATTATGTATATGTAGACATATACATATACATATTTGTTTTTCAAAACGTTATCGCACAACACAGTGACCGTCAATAACTAAATCTTCGTGTATTTGACGACAATTTTCATACATGCAATTCATTAATGCAATATATCGAAAATCTAATGAAATATAATATAATAATTTTATCAAGTTTTAATAGAATTAAAAAAATAAATTGATAATAAAAGAATGATAGACAAGAAACTAAAGAGAAAAAAACAGGCACTACATTTGCGTCTCATTTACCACGATAATGACACTGACGAAAAAGAAGAGAGTAGACTAGAAAATCGAAAAACCACCGCAGTCGTTTGTGAGTCGTCCTTCAAGGGCCTCGAATCTCTGCTGCTTGTATTATAGTAACTGTTCTCCCTCGCGCGCTAGTAGAGATAAAAAACAATAGACGCGAAGAAATGGCCGGTTTTACAGAAAGTGCGCTTATAAAAAAACTTATGGAGCTTAATCCCTCGCAACAAAGTATTCAGACACTTTCGCTTTGGCTAATTCATCACAGAAAGCATCATTCGACGATTGTCAAAGTTTGGTTTAAAGAACTTTGTAAATGTAAGTTTATAACTTTTACTTTATTCGTAAATTTTCTTACTTATTCACGTGAGCTTTCAATATTTTTAATTTTTTATTATGTACATTAATAATTGGTAGTATAATTTCAACAAAGTTCATATACAAATTTTTAGAGGTTAGGAGAAAAAGCGCATTTTCTTCTTTTTGGAAATTTGTTTATTCTAATTTAAATATACGTATTTATATATCTCTGATTTAAAGACGGACAAGTATTTGTCAAAATTAGTTTTTATATTGCCTACAAGCAATAAATTAGTTCTCATTAGTTCTCTTTTTTGTTAAAGTTAAAGTGCATGCAGCAATAAATTTATCTATATAATATTTTTATTTTTACACATAATAAAAAATATAATTATTTTTATAAAAACAAAATTTATTTCAAAATAACTATGACTGAATTCATTTTATTAGTTAATTATTTTATTAATTTATAATTTATACTATAAAAAGAAGTATTTTTAGTGCATAAAAAATTTATCATTTCAAAATTTTATAAAATTTATGTCGATTTCAATACCAAAAATATTTATGAGTTATTTTAAATTAGTATTAATAATATATAATTTTATTTTTATTTTGCAGCTAAAGATAATCGTAAACTAATATTTATGTATTTAGCAAATGATGTTATACAAAACAGTAAAAAGAAAGGTCCTGAGTTTGGAAAAGAATTTGAAACTGTGTTACCAAAGGCATTTGAACATATGAAACATTTTGATGAAAAGACAAGAGAAAAACTTAGTAGGTTAATTAACATATGGGAAGAAAGAGGTGTGTATGATAAATTACAAATAGCAGAACTTAAAACAGCATTCAATTTACCTTCTGAACATACTAGAGAACCTGGAACACCTCCACCTAGAAAAAAATTTAGAATTGAAAATGAAAAGGTATTTTATAATCACAATTTATAAACATTCTATTAACTTATTTACAAAATTTTATAAATTTATAAATTTTGTATAACCTTAAATCCTTTTTTGTAGAAAGAGAAGAAAGAAAGAAAAAAATCAGAAACTGAAGTTGAAGTGGATGGTACCAAAGAGTTACATGTGACATTAAGCCCTCGCACACCAGGTGGAGATCCACCCGAAACAGAGGAACTCATCAAAGCCTTAATGGTTGTGATTTTTAAATTAAAACGTATTAAAAATATTTTTGTACAAACAATAATAAAACATATTTATTATATAAAAGTACATGTTCAATCTATTAAGAAAAAAAAATATGCAAACAATTTTCGTTTTCCTGGGCATTTTGATAATTCAATTTTTATTGTTCTTTTTAAAATATAAATGTAATTTAAAATATGTTATAGTTTTAAAAATTTTTGTAAATTACTTATTAAATATTTTTTCTTCCTATCATAATTAATTTAGTTTTTAAAATCTATATTCTAATTTAAATCATAAAATGTAGAATTAAATGATTTAAAATTTTGATTAATTTGAATAATAAAATTTATTTATTTACATAAGGACATAAACTTACTTATACTCAAAAATTATTCAATAATTGACTTAAAAATTTGAAAAATAAATAAAACTAAAATTTAGTCGATTTATAAATAAAGAAATTAATTTCAGGATTTGGAGAATACAGCATCATCTGATGCTGCTGTAAGAGAACGCATTGCATCTTTACCACCAGAAGTTTCAGAAGTATCTCTTCTTGCAAATTTAGCTGATCGTACGGCTGCAGATCAACTTAGTGTTGCTGTAAATGAAGCAGCTGCCTTACTGGCTGATTACAATGGACGATTACAAGCAGAAATGGAGGAGAGAAGAAGACTGCTTACTATGCTTAGGGATTATACAGTAGCACAACGACAGCTGCTTCAACAAGCTCAATCAACTTTAGAGGTTTGTTTTTATTATATAATATATTAATAATTTTATATAATATGTTAATAATTTTCAGTCTTATCGTTTTTATTCTAGAAATGTTATATGATAATAACATTTTTAATTTACGTACTCAATTTAATTGCTATTAATAATTTGTTTTTAATGAATTTTATATAATGCATGAAAGAAGTCAATTTTTTACAAAATTTTATTGCCTAATTGTTTAATTTAAAACGTATTTGATTTTATATATATTATAAATATATATATTTCTATTTTATTTTATTTTCATAAATTTCTTATATTGCATACAAATTAAAATTTTTTAAGATAAGGTATCTAGTTATTTATAAAAAATTATCTAGTATTATTTTTTATATTCAATATATAAAATAACAACTTTAAAATTTGTCACATAATAATTTTTTATTTTGTAGGATTATAAAGAAAAATTGAAAAAAATTTGTTCTGTAAGAGCAGAAGTGAAATCTCACATTTCAAATCTGCCAGATTTAACACAATTACCAGATGTCACAGGTGGATTGGCTCCGTTACCTTCAGCTGGAGATCTCTTTTCTTTGCACCATTAAAATTAAGTGAACATGAATCATGTTTGAGAAATTATTCATTGAATTTTAATTCTACAATATGAAGTTGGCTAGTTTTAATGTTAGTCGACTTATAGGGAATCAAATTTTTTTCCCTACTGTGTGTAAGACAAGAAATTTTAAGAAAAGAATTTCTTATACAAAGGTAGAATTTTTACAATGCCATAATAACAATTTTTAAGAAAAGGTTGATCCTACGGTTGGACTCATAAGTTAATATAAGTGTCATAAATATATTTAAGCACGACGAGAATTGGGTAAGAAGCATTTTATGCAAATATATGAACTACAAATCAACAGAATATATTTGATGAAAGATAACTACTTAAAGACTTCCACATCGTTATAATGTAAACCTTCGATAAGCACATAGAAGAAAAGATCTCTACAAAATTACTTGGTATCTGTAATATTGAATAAAAATTGATACAAAAGATAAATTTTTTATCTAAAAATTGAAGCATTTTATTTAGTATAGAATTTAAAATTTTTTTTAGTTTTAAAATTCAATTGTAAACAAAATTAATGTTTGCTACAGTACTTAGGTTATGAAATTGCGTTCTTGTGTATCAATTTTTATATATTTAAAAGTAAATATATACTACACGATCTTAACAAGCTTCAATGTGTTGAATTTTTTGTTGTTTTCTACAATATTTTTTCTGTTTTGAACACTTTTTTCGTAAAAATCTTGTAAATACATTTTGATTAAATACAATTGTGTTGTTTAAAGGCAGAATTGTGTGTTATTATTGTTTGTTTTTAATGAAATTTTTTTTCTTTTTTATGTATACTAATATAAATTTTATTACATGTACCAATTTTAAAGCCTATGTTTAATCCAAAATATAAAGATCTCTCAACAAAATTTATGACTAATAAATATTTTTAAAATGATAGAAATTTCATGTGCTTGATTTTTTTATTAAAGTGATATATGACTGATTTTCTATAATAATATACAATAATCTTCATTAAACAAAACTATTCTAATATTTAATAAATATCACTATAAGTGTACAGATTTTCTATTATGGATATTGAAAAACATTAAATTTTACTGTTTTATTATTACTTTACAACATACAATTATTGTTGATTAGATTTAAATTTATTTTATAAATTTCATGCTTAATACATTGTAATCATAAGTTAACTCGTGTTTTCATGCTTGAACACTACTGACCAATTATGAGGTAACTTTTGTTTGAGGTAACTTCTGCATAAAGTCATCAGTTTATATATTAAAATTAAAATTTATTTCACTTTTCATGTGACTCTTTACATTATTCGAAAGTAAAAGTTTATTAATTTATAAATCTAATTATTATAAATTTATTTAAATAAATAAAAAATTGCGTTAAACTTTAAAAAATTTGAGAAACTATTTTCAATAAGTTCGTTTAAATAAGAATTTTAATTATACTTGAATTCTTAAATTCCCGCTGTTTTATTTATAATAATAATTTTTATATTTTTGTAATTACAATTAAAAAGAACTTTAACTCCTACTAAACATTTTTTTAAAATGCTTTAAAAATTAATATTGGAAGAACAATAATTACACTGTGCATTTTTATACTTTAACCTTAGATTATTTATACAATATTGTTCGTTAAGAAATTATTTTATTTATTTCAAGTTTCATGTAAATGAGGTGGCCTTGTTGGTTTTAAAATGAGTTTGCCTGTATCATCGCAGCTCATATTAAAATCTCCTAAAACACTTCGAGCTCGTTGGGTTATAATGCTAGGTGCAATAACTCTTCGATGAACTCCCAACATAAATAATATGACTGAAAAAGTATGGAAAATATAATGTTAATAAATATTTTTATTAAAATCTGATATTGATTATATTAATATTGATATAAAAAATTTAAGTTTTAAATATAAAATTCATTAATAATTTCCAGAAAATTTCGAATAAAAATTTTCTTAAATTTGAAACATTTTTTATAAAATGTTAATATATTAAATTATATTAAATAATACTGTATTTATTTTTACTTTGAATTATTTTATTAAATTAATATATTTGCATTATTGCAGAATAATGATATTTTAAATAACAAAAAAGTAGTTGTGCTTTTTTCATAATCTAAAAATTAGACTTACCCAATAAAAAGCTAGCTACTGTAAAAAATGGATGATTCCATAAACTTTGAGTAAACGGTACTGCTGATGTATTAGGATCTGTTAGCCAATACCAGGCACCGACAGCTGTACAAATAGAAATAAATCCTAACAGAACTGCAAAAAAAGAAGCACAGTATAAGTTTCATGTTTATTTATTTTTGTACTTAATATAGATTTTAGTATTATTTATATATTATTTATATAAATAGAATACTAAACAAAATATACTACTAATTTGAGTCTACAAAGTCTAAATTACTAAATGATAAAAACTAGTTAAATTTTAATATTTTCTAATGAGTATAAAATTATTCCATAACATTGTATAAGTTTACAAGATTTTTCATAACCTGACAAACTGCCGCACAAAAAGGGACTAAATAGTAGTGAATTCAGAGATTTATAAAACTTATACAAAGTTTTATAGAGATTTACATAGTTTTGAAAATTTATAGTCTTTTTTTTTTAATTTCTTTAGAATTTCTATTATTTTTGTAAATTATATAAATTAGTCACATTTTCTAAAAAATTGTAATGTTTTATAATAAATTGAAAAACTAAAAAGTCAATAAATGTTTACAAAACTATATAAAAGATTGCAGATATTTGCAAAATTCTACAAGTTTGATAAAACCTACAAATCAATGTAAGTCTTTTAGGATTTATAAAACTCTTAAAAACCTTACAAAGCTGAATGAGTGTACAAATCTTTGTAAAACTAAGTACAAGTTTACAAGAATCTTCAATTGTTTTTTTAAATTTGAAAATAATTTTAGTGCAGGGAAAATTAAAACTTTTCACTTTTATCAAACAGAACTTTATAAAGTTGTACTAAACTTTGAATAGTTATACAGATTTTTATTTTTACTAGGGTTTTAATTCAAAATTTCTTTTCACAACAAATCAAAATATAATAATGGATTTACTTCTCCACCGAAAAGTAGCTGGTTGCAAACTTGAAATAACTTCTGTTAAACGTCTTTCAAACGCTTTCAAATCTGTGAATAAAAAAATTTATTTCATATGATATAGACTGTATGTTTTCAGCATTTGGTTGTTAATTATTAGTTATTTTCATAAATGTCAAAAATTGTTTTCAATTCATTATAGTATTTACCTTCGCAAACGGTTTGGTCAAGCGACATTTTTTCTTTAATGATATTCAGATTTAATAAATCATTATTACATGGTAAATAAAATTTATTTCAAAAAGTTGAAAAAAGTTATAATATAAGATCAACGAATATAGATGCATATAGAAGTGTACTTTCCATGTACACAAAGGGGACTACAATCGTAGTTCCGCGAGATGGCACCGCTTGAATACTTCAGAGCGGACAAGTTGGCTAAAGAGAGCTCAAGCAATTTTTTTGATTTCGGTGAATAAAAATAATATGAAAAATAGATTTTTATAAACAACATGTTTCTTTTATTACCTTTTTAAATGTTATGTAAGAATATTAAAGAATTTAAATTTTATAAAATATAGTTTGAATAAACGATAATTAATAAAATAATTTCTGAAAAATTATTTACATAACTTTATTATGAAATTTATGTATATAAGATTAATTTTTATAAGTGTAATATTTGTCTATCTTATTCGCTTACGGGTACTATACACAGTGTTAAGCCTCACTAAAATTTTATTCGCAATTTTTTTACATTATATAATAAAATTTTTATTTCTTTGTACATTTAACTATATTCGGTTACTATAATTTATTTTTAATTTCTTTTTGGATATATTTAATAAATAACATAAATAATTTTATAATTCATCATAATAGCGATTTTATTTTTTACTCAGAATGTTGTATGATGAATGTACCAGCAAAAAATTTAAATAAGTCACTTTTTGTAATGAAAATCTTTATTTATTTAATAATCATATACATTCATTCCTTCAGACTTCTTCAACTTACAGATTTAACAAGAATTACAATTTTATGCGTGAATCATAAAAATTTATTTGTAAAATTAAGTACAGGGTTCCAGTACAGGATGTATATATATATATATATGAGATATGATCTTTTATCCGTCTCAAATTTTTTCCGACGGATTACTTATATTTTATAGAATAAAGATAAAAATCTGAAACAAATTTTGTCGGCTTTGTTATACAATTCTACGGGTGGCTAAGCTTCATTATAGTGATTTATTTGTCATTATTAATGACAAAATAAATTTTTCAATCGAAGCTCTGAGTGAGTTGAATTGTATCTAGCAGACGACATAAGAAGGCTAACTTTCTTTTTTTAAGATAATTTATAAAATTATTTAGTCTAATATGAGAGAGTAGCCACTTGTAAAATTGTTCAAGCTTTCATTTACAATTATTTGTACTTAAATAAAACGTTAAATAAACGTGTAATCCGCCGGAAAAAATCGTTTCCTTTTTGGAAGTTCAAAATTCGCTACAGGTGGCGTTCCGAACGGGTTATAGAGCACACTTAATATATACAATACACACGTGATATAGCATTCAGAAAGATAAAATATGATTTCAAAAAAATTAAATATGATACTTCGTTATAAAATACAGTTTATGTTACAGAGATCAAATCTTTATTATAATTCCTCTAATACTATAAAATGTTTTATGAGGCATAATACCACATTTTTATTCAAGAACCACATTTCAAGATTTCTATCTACAAACGTTTCACCAAACACCTTTCATTCACAACTTGAAAGTGCTTATAGCATAATAAATTCTGACAATTGTTCTAAATGTTTAACAACGCTTACTTATGAAGAAAATTTATCAGATGATAAAATAAAAGATTTAATAGAAAATCAGTGGATTAATATGAACAACACCGAAATCTTAACAAATTTTAAATATCTTTCATATTATGCTTATAAAAATCAAGAGAGAATACATGATTTAAAGATACAAGATATATTTGAAGTATTAAAAAATAGGTGCATAGATTTTAATGATACAGAATTAATGGATCTTTTAAAATGCCTAGAAAAATGGAATTTTAAGTATAGTGAACCAAACTTTCAACAATTTTGGGATGTCATTGATAAAGAATGTTTAAAACGAATGCCTAATTGGAGTTATGATCAAATATTTTTAATAAATGATCAATTCCATAAATTAAAATTAACAAGGCCATCTGAATTTACTTACAAAAGTTTAAAAAAAATCACTAGAAAGTTAAAAAAATTATCTCGAGCACAATTATTACAATTTTTATTTTTTCTAAAGGTAAATCGAAGAATTGTATATAATTTTTATGAATTAGAATATTATCTGGAAAAATATGTTGATGAACTAACAATTGAGGAATTAGGACTCATGGCAATGTCATTTTCACATTATGATAAGCGATTGAGAAGTCTAGATTTTTTACTTAAAGTTATTAATAAATTGCAAAATAATATAGACACTGTTAGTGATTTTTCTATGAGCATGATTATGCGCTTTTTACAGTAAGTAGAATTTTAAGAAAATTTTTCAAATAAATAGTACTTTAAATCTTTTTAATTGTTATTTTTGAAAACTTAAAATTATATAAGTTTTAAGAATGATTCCTTAATATTTTCTTTTCATAAACCAATGATAAACACTCTTGAAACCAATAATCAGTTTTTTTACTTTAGTTATAAACATAATCCAGAAATATCCAATGCTTATAATAATTTATTGCAATCATTGGTTGCACAAATTCCAAATCGTTCGATAGAAGTTGCATCATGGACGGCAAATATGAAAACTAAAATTTGTTTACATAATAAAGATTTAATGTTGAAAATAATTGACAGGTAAATATATTTTATTGTCATATGTGCTTATATATAAAACTATATTTTAATTATGATAAAAATAATACTCAATATTTTTTTTAATTGATTAAAAATAAGGTATAATTGCTTAATTTATTTAGACACGAGAAAGATTTGAAAACTGTTCCAATTCAATATTTTAATCAATTAATCACGGCACTAAGCCACTTCAATTATGATCCACAGGAATACAACATTTATTCGATTATTATGAATGAATTGCTACATTCTAATAAAATCGAAGAGATAAAAAGGTACAAATTATTTATGAATACATTTTTCTTTAATCAAATCTTCTAAAATTTTAAAAAATTCTAAAATTTATTACTTAAATAAATTAAAAAAATAAATTTTTTTAAATATATTTATAAAATAATTAATTTTTCATTTTTAGATTTCCAAAAGTATTTTTAAATATAGTTTTAAATCTGCTTCATGCTAATTTTTATTCTGAAGAAGCTTTAAAACTTGTAATGGATCCTCAGTATATAGATAGTGTTTCTAAGGGTTCTTATTATAATTTATCTCAAGATTATCTTTTTTTAAATTATTATATAGAATTAGAACATCCAGAATATAATGGTCCTAGAATAAAAAAAGATTTGTTAGACTATCTTTTGAAGGTAATGGATTTACATTTGTTGCTTAAATAGTAATTTATATGTATATACTACAAATTGTTTCAGCATTTTGGTGCAGAAATATTACAAAAAAAATTAAAGCGCAATAAATTTGTTATCAGCAATATGAACGATGTAGGCCATTTTATTAAGGTAGTATAATTGTTTTATGATGTGATAATGTTCTATTTGGATAAATAACTATTGAAAGAAAATTTAATCAAAAAATTTACAGTTTATTATAGATGTCATCTTTTTACATAATCAAATTAATTAGAATGTACATGTTTTTGACTTTTATAAAATACTTACACATGTTGTACACTTTAAAAATAATTTATTTTTATTTTAAAAATAATATTATTTTTTAGCAAACATTAAATTTAGAAGCAGTTTATACTGATATACTTTTACCGCAATTTTGCTATGATATCATACTTTGTTGGGATAAGGAATCTAAAACATTTTCATCACCTGAAAAGCCAATTTCTCAAAATTCAAAAAATAATATCAAATATGCGCCAAATGATGAAAAAATATGGTATAGTATTGTAACATGTACATATCATAGCATCATAGGAAATACTCTTCAACCATGCGGTAAATTAGTAGCGCGTTTAAGACTGTTGGAACGTATCGGTTATAAACCTATTTTCGTAAGGCTCAACAAAATATTTTAATATTTTGTTATTTTATTTCATCAGATAACTAATATTTTGATTTTTGCAGATTAATTTCAATAATTGGCAAGCTTTATCTAATGATAGTGAAAAAGAGAATTACATTAGGAATATTCTTTTTAAATAAATTTTATTATTTTTTTTACAATAGTAAAATTACTATTATGTTTTGACACATAACATTTATAGAGTTTTTATATTTTATATGAGTTTATATCACGATTATAAATAAAATACATAAATATATATGTTTGTTGTGCATTTGTATGTATATGAAATAAAATAACTTTCTTCACTGATTTTACAGTGGATTATGTACAAGCATGATAAATTCTTTGGAATAAAAATGCATTATTGTCTTGTTTGTTCAGTTACTTTGAATAATATTTTTTATCGTAGTCACTTTTATTACTATCTATCGAACTTTGCAGTGATTTATTTTCTCATTTCATTTTCTCATTTATACAACCATTTTGATGGTATATAATAATTAATTGAAAATAAAAAATTTACTAAAATAGAATTAAAATCAAAATTAATCCATTACTTTGTGCAACATTTTCTTTACATATTCATAAGTAACAAATAAAGTTGCCGTTGCTGGAATTGTCCTGATTAATGTAGGTTTGAGACCATTATATAAGGCACTAAATCCTTCAACTCTTACAATTTCTTTCATTATTACTAGCGCAGGTGATTTTAAATTTTGAACCTTCATAAAAAAAAAAAAGAAAGAAAAAAATTATTAATGATGCTAAAAAAAATATCAAAATTTGTATATTTTTGAATAAAATATATATGAAATTTTAAAGTTTAGAAATGGAAATTTAAGTTATTCGAATATAAAACTTAAAATTTTTATGTTACCTTGAATTATGCACATGTACATTATTATTGTAAGTTAATGAATGTTTTATTAAAAGGAATTTCAAAATTCTAATACTTATTTGGAAGATTTTGAAAAAAAATTATATTTAAATAATTATTACTTGAATTCGACTTTTAACTACATCAGCAGGAAATATGACAAGCCAAAGAACAGTTCCACCTGCTGCACCAGCAACCATCGTTTTCTGCCATCCAATTTCATCTCTATTCTGATCTGGCCTTGCTAATAATTCTCTTGACAATTCATAGGCCCCAAAAAAAAAGAAATAGCCAGGCATTTCTCTAGCTATCGTAGATGTTAATCCTCTGTATAAGCCTGTAATACCAGATTCTTGAATAATTTGTTTTGTCAATACCCAAGGACCAATAAATTTCTGAAATGTTTTTTTAGTATTTAATAGAAAAGTTTTGTTGATTAAGTTCAAATTTTATTATATATAATAGTTTTTATGATAAGTAATAGTTACCACATTAGTTCCTGGAGCTTTGTCATAACTTTGTACTTCTCTCATTGCTTGCAACCGACATTTTATTAGTTCTGTTGGGCACAATGTGAGAGAAGAAAAGAAAGCTGCAAAAAATCCAGCCCATGCATTTCCAATTGAACTTAAATCTTCTACTTTAGGAACACCTGAAAATAAATTAGTTTATTATATAGTTACTTTAATATTATAATTATTAAGAATCTTAATTTAATCATTGATGGAAAATTTAGGATTAAAATAATAATAATATGTAAATAATAATATAATTGTGAATATTAAAATAGAATGAAAGAATATTGACCAAGAACATTAGCCACAGCTTTTTGGCAACCACCATAAGCAGCAAATAAAACTGAATTTTCTGCAACATTAGCAACTACAGATGGTACAGTTCCAGCATATAATCCTCTAGCAATTCCATCCGTCTTAAGTGTTTTCATAAAACAATCTATCATTCCATTATACAGTTTAGGAAAAGTCTGCATTTTTACTTTTACTGTATCAAGTGGTTGACCAACATAAACAAGTGCTACTCCACCTATAAATTTAATTTCCAATTTAATTAATTTTTTATTTTTTTTAATCAATTCAATTATAATAATAAATAAATAAATTATTTAAATTAAATATAAAATATTGAAGGCGTTTTAAAAATATAGCTATATAATAGAAATTTTTTGTGAATCTACATAAATTAAAAAAAAAAATTGTGAAAAATTTAAGCCTATTAGTTTATAATACTCTAATATTTATAAAAATTAATTTTAATATTTGATTTTAATTGATTAAAAAATAGTAAACAATACTATTTTTAAAATTTATTGAGAATAAATGTATGTTTCTTTACGATAAGAATAGTTTTAATAATTTAAAAATTAATATTTAAATTATTAAAAGAGAATTTAATTGTTTTTTAAAAGATAAACAAAAATAACTTTAATTTTTAAGATATTTTATACTGAAATTAGTAAAATAGAAAATTAATTTACACATAAAGAATAACATTTTCTGTTAATTTTTAGATTTTAAAATATAATCAATCACTGTATAAATTTTATTAAATTGTAAACTATTTTATTAAAATAGTTTACAATATTTGTACTTAATATTTATGAGCATACAATTTATTTAAGAAATAAAAATTTTACTTAGACTATTTGTTCATTGTTGATTTAAAAAAAATACAATTAAATAAAAAATTAATAAATAAAATATCCTTACCTAGGGAACCAGAAACAAAATCAATGAAACCGTCCTTAATGTTACTCATTTTTAGACCGTCTATTGCCAAACTCTCCAAAGACATGTTGAGTACTTGTATTGTTGTATTTTAAACTCGTTAAACCTTTTTTTTTGCATATGTTCTTATACAATTATAGTCAAAGTTTACAGAAAAAATTAAAAACGGAATCTGCTTGAAAGTCTATTAGGTTTATCTACTATGAAAGCCGCATGGGGCTAAACTATCTTTGAAACCCTAGTACACGCATGCGCTTCTGCATTTCCTACCTTTTTTGTAGCTTAGATAGCACCGCTTAGAAGTTTGTACATATCTTATTTTTTCTGATAAACTGAATTCGATCTTTTAAAAGATTTAATATTATGACAAAGCAACTATGACGTGCAGTAACTAGAAGTATATTGACATACGAATAATGAATGTTTTCTTTGTTAGATTAAAATTTGTGTAAGTAAAAGATCTTGATAATAATCGAAAAAATCTCAGTCGATGGAATGATAATGTAATTGTGGAATTTCAATAGGAACACATTCCAGAATTATAAGAGGCAACGGTGGCGTCGGCTGCTTGAAACCTCGTGGACTTATGCGTGTCCAGCCTTTTTTTTCGTATCACCCGCATTTGAAATGCTATATGTGCTCAATTTTTAAATGATTAATAAATTTTGAAATAATTTTCTCTTTTATTATTATTATCTGTTAAAAATAGATTATTATATTAAAATTTATACAAATATCTGAATTTAATTTTTATTTTTCTTATGTATCATTAAATAATGATTAGATTATACATTATATTTTATACGTTGCTAGGCAACAAAAGATTTCAAAAATTCATTTTTGAAACTTTATAATTAAATTTATAATTTCTTTTAATATTATTATATAAATTTTATCTATTTAATAACCAAATAAATAATTATGTGTATTTAATATTCATTTATATGAATTATTATTAATTAAATTTAATGTATAATTGTATTGTATCGATTTTTTTTTTTTTTTTTTTTTTTTTTTTTTGTTTTCAAATTGTATCATATCTTGCAATTCATATTTACAGTTTTATATTTTGAATTGTAATCTTTTATGAGATTAAGTTATATGTAAACCATTTTATTGTTTAATGTTTATAGGCATAAACATGCCAAACAAACATAATATATATATGCTAAGTGACATCTATGATGATTGGAAGTATAACTATCAATTATAAACTTTTTAGCTTGATGGCGCTAAATTCGCCATAATTTTCAGTTGGTTTTTGACCGGTTTCCAAAACGTTTGTTGCAATAACCTTGTGCTCGATGTTAGCAGCATACAGGTTACGATTAAGTAAAAAAATGAAAATTTAATAAACAATAACAACTACACATGTTTATTTGGATATAATAATAAGGTTTATTTCTTATCCTAATAATTATTTAACTACCGATAGCTTTTTAAGGTTTATAATTATTATAATTTAAATGTTTTAATGCACGATCTTTATAATTTTTATATTTTCATTAAAATACAAACAATTAAATGTTATATTTTTCATTTTAATAGAATTTAGTATGTCTTCAACAATCAGTGGTAAAAGTTTACTTCAGCCCACTGGGCTACAGTGCAAAGATCTTTATGAATACCTAAAATCAAGACCACCAGCAATGTTGAATAAACTTTACAACAATCCTCCGATTTGCCTTGCAGTATACAGAGAATTACCAGAAATTGCAAGGCATTACGTGATGAGATTACTGTTTGTCGAACAACCAGTTCCTCAAGCTGTTATCGCTTCTTGGTGTTCTAAGCTTCATGTTGATGATCATTTAAAAGTTGTACAAGTGATGAATGAACTTAATATTTGGAAAGAAGCTTCAATTCCTGGTGGTTTACCAGGATGGACATTAAATTCTTCATTTAGAAAAAATTTAAAAATAGTATTACTTGGAGGCGGTGTACCTTGGACAATGTCCAATCAACTTGAGACTGATAGCAAACCTAGAGATGTAGCTTTTTTGGATTCTTATGCATTAGAAAGATGGGAGTGTGTTTTGCATTATATGGTTGGATCTCAACAACAAGAAGGTACCTATTAAATTTCTTTATTTTACTTAAAGTATTTTTTTAAACTATAAAGTAAAAATAATTTTATACATTATTATGCATTATTTGGATGATTAAAAATCATTTTTATTCAATATTTAAATTATTTTACTATACTACTGAAATGGAAAAGTGTAAAAGAAAAAAAATATAAAAGGTATATATTTGATCTAGGTATATCTGCTGATGCTGTTAGAATTTTGTTACATGCTGGACTTATGAAAAGAGATGAAGAAGATGGTAGTCCGGTCATTACACAAGCTGGTTTTCAGTTTTTATTACTGGATACTGCTGCACAAGTATTCAAAAATTATAATTTAAAAATTAAAAATTTTAAATATACAAAAATTATAATTTAAAAATTTTAAATTCTTTGTTGGAAATAGGTCTGGTATTTCATTCTTCAATACTTAGATACAGTAGAGGCAAGAGGTTTAAATCTAGTTGAATGTTTAACATTTCTTTTTCAATTAAATTTTTCTACACTAGGAAAAGATTATAGTACTCAAGGAATGTCAGACGATCTTTTGACATTCTTACAACATTTAAGAGAATTTGGTCTTGTTTATCAACGTAAAAGAAAAGCTGGAAGGTGAGTGTTTAATATTTTTAAATTCTATTTTTTTATAAATTTTTATGATAATAAAATTTAAATCAACAGATTTTATCCAACACGTTTAGCATTAAATATTGCTACTGGACAAAATAAACCTTTGTCACGAGACTTAGAAAAAGAACGTTACATTGTTGTTGAAACAAATTACAGAGTATATGCCTATACAAATTCCAATTTACAAGTAGCATTAATTGGATTATTCTGTGAGCTGCTTTACAGGTAATATGTACTTTATAATTTATTAAATATTTAATAGTAGATAATATATACTTCATAATTTGTTGATGAATATTTAAAATTTTTCTAAAATTAGTTTTATTTGAAATTGTAAGATAATCAAATAATTAAATTTTGATTTATAAAATAAAATATTAAATTTTTTATAGATTTCCGAATCTGGTTGTAGCAATATTAACAAGAGATTCAGTAAGACAAGCATTAAAAAGTGGTATAACTGCTGCTCAAATAGTTGGATATTTAAACCAACATGCACATAACAAAATGATTGAGGTTGGACCTCCGACACTTCCACCAACTATAGTAGATCAAATTAAACTTTGGGAAAATGAAAGAAATCGATTTACTTTTAGTGAAGGAGTGCTTTATAGTCAATTTCACTCTCAGATTGATTTTGAAGTTCTGAGGGATTATGCTGTTTCCTTGGGTGTTATGATTTGGCAAAGTGAAAGGTGAAAAAATAATACATTTTTCATTAAATTAATAAAAGAAAGTTTTAATTTTTAATTTTAAAATTTTTTTTTTATAGGAAGCGAACCATGGTTGTCACAAAAGCTGGACATGATGATGTAAAAAAATTCTGGAAACGTTATTCAAAAGGAGCCAATTAAGGTTTTAATTTAATGAAACTTGTTAATATTGTGAATAAATTTATTATTGTTTATCTATAATGTTATTTATCAACTAATTGTAAAAAATTCTTAAAATATATTATTTGTAATTTTGTATAAATATCATCTACGATTTTGAAATACCTTTTGTAAAATAAATAAAATAATTTTTTATAAATGGTTTGATTAAAGTTTCATTAAAATGCAATTTCTTTTTATCTTGAAAATAACTGTTTATTTTCACTATAAAATTACATAATTATGCATAATATACAATATTAAAAATAAAAATTAGAAGTTCAATACTTAAAAAATGCACAGACCATTTTAGATTCAAAAAGGAGTTGTTTCAACGCTGTGGGGCAGCTTTTGGTTTTGGCATTTTATTTAGTAAAGATTGAATTTCTTTTTTTTCGTCATATGTTTTCCATAATTCATATAAATTAATTATGTACCTAGCTATTTCTTGAATTTTTTCCATATCAGCATTTAATTCTGCAAACCATGATTTGAGATCTTTTGATAATATCACACAAGCTATTTGCAAACAACCTAAAAGTACATAATTTAAATAAAAATCATATTTTTTATTTAATTTCAATTTTATATTCTATAATTTTTTTATTTATGAAATATTTTTTAGATTTAATTTATTCAATAATCAAAAAAGAAATATTTATGTAGGCTCAAAAATGTTTCTTTCAAGTGTAATTAATTGTAAAAAAAATTATAAAATGTTAAATTATATTAAATTCATTCATAATTTATGTGAAATCACCAATTGCAATTTGATAAGGTGGATAAAGCAAGCAGACATCGGTACGAAGACTGTCATTGACGATTCGCCAAGCTAATGTAAGTAATTGATCATCAGGACCCACATCTTGAATTAAAGTAAGCAATGGGCGATAGGGTTGATAAACAATTAAACAGCAATCAAGATGCTCCAATAAATAAAATTCACACTCCAAAATATGGTTAGTTCGATAAGGAAACTCTTGAGTATAGGCATAGTTAAATTTGTTTTTAACTGAAAAAAACGTATTTTTTAGAAAAGATTCTTTCTCATACTTGATATAAGAAATATATATACATACCAACTGTTTGACAAGTTGTTATCAATCTAGTATTAGAAATGACTCCAAACTCCTCTACTTTTGAAGCTAAGAATACAGATGTTGGAGCTAATAACAATGGGTCAATGCATTTAAGACTGTTACGAGCATAAAATCTTTTGAAATAAACAGTAGCTGTTGCAATCACTTGTTGCCTTAATTTTAGTTGTTCACCTAACACTTGAATTACTATAAACAAAATTTATTTTATTAAAATATAAATATATTATTATCGATAAAAATAATAGAAAAAATATAGATTCTATAAAAATCTATGAACTAGAAATTTTAATCTTTATTTTTATTCATTTTATTGTATTAAATTAAAAAATTTGAATATGATTATAATAAATCTTTACTAACAATTAGCAAAAAAAATAAACAACTTTTGGTATTCTTCCTCGGTCAGGATTGATAGATCATGTTGTCGTTCTCTGACCAGATCTTGTTTGTCCAACAACCATTGTTGACTGAAAAAATACACAAATATTTAATTGAAAAAAATTGTATTTCTTGAAAAAATAAATTGTAAAAAATATACGTACTGATGTGAACTATGCCAAAAATTACCAGCCATACTTGAACAATATTACCCGAACGAAAATTCGAGCATTCGTAATAGATCATTTAACATTTCTTTGAAGAATTCCCCTCTCCATTAATAAATGAACTGCGGCTTCTTTACGCTTTCCAACAAATTGTTTCGATTTCTAATTCAAATAAAGATTAAAATCACGCTATGCATTAACTGAAATATTACAAAGATCAATTTTTATAACTGTTTAACACGTTCGTAAATCAAACATTTATTGAATACATATAATTGTGTATCATTTACAGTTAAAAATGTTATCGCAAGAGGACGTTGCGGAAACTAAATTTATGAAAGCTAGAGGCTTAAAATAAATAATAAGATAGCCATCTTTAATATAGGTAGGACCAATTTAGAAAAATTTTAGTACCACCATGATGAAAAGAATATCCATGAAATAATAATACTATTTGCCAGCGGGGACGCTATCGCGCACCTTGATATCATAATTCTATTTTTATTTTAATAAAATATAATAATTATTTTCTCATATTATTCATTATTTCAATTTATTTAAAAAATTTTAATATAAACATTGAATTAATTAATAAAAATTCATGCATTCTAAATAACTACAGCATGTTTGATGTAAAGTACGCAATAACGCAATTTAATATAAATTTTTAATTTACAAAATCCCCTATAAAATAATAAACGTAAAAAACTAAAAAGAAATTGTTAAAAATATAAAAATATGTAAATGTAAAAAAATGTAGTCTTGTATTAAAATTTTGAAGCATACATACCTGATGTATTAAAAATTATTATGATTAAATATTATTGTTAAATTAAATTGTTTACATATTCTTTTGTTTTCATTTACAATATTTTGCTTATATATTTTCTAATATTTGATTACTATTTCTATAATCGAAATTTCGTGCATTTTTTGTAATTTTAAACATTCCGTACATTTTTGTATACTTTTGTGCTTCTTTGTGCATTTCGCATACGTTTTCGTTTCATTCAATTTTGAATATTTTGAAAAGTTCTAAACAAAGTGTGCGCGAATTTATGTACCAACGAATATCTACAAAATAATCTTCTATTATAGTAAGTATTCGTTGTATGCGCGCTTTGTTATAAAATTTGTAATCACAATTGATTAACGGATTCTTTTAAAACTGTGTTTTTAACATTCAAGCATTGATAAATAAAAGTAGGCTTACAAAAACAAATGACATGGACTATAGTCCATGGTATTATTCCCACGATATTGTAAAAAAAAAGTTTGACGCATAAGACCAAAATAAATTAATTCATTATATTATATTGCAACTTATATTTTCGCATCATAAGGATAAATCTCCTTCAATATTAAGATATTATTTATAATATTCATCGATTAAATAATTCTATTTGGCTATAAAAAGTAAAAAATAAATCGCAGAAATGCATTGGCTCATGTAAAATACTTATAAACATTGATTTTAAATAATGTGAAAAATTTATTTTTAAAATATGTTTAGTATTGTCCTAAAAATCAATAAAGTATAAATTTTAGACTTGATTTAGTTGCATAAATGGCGCAGTAGGTTAAATTTCATATACAATCATATTATTTACTAGCTATTATGCGAAATTTTAAAATAATAATGCGCGCACTCAACGATTGATTTATTTTATAAATTTTATTATATAATGAAAAAAATCAATAGATTGTTTGTAATGAATTTAATTAAGTTTTTTTTTTTTTTTAAATATTATATTAAAATAATTTTATATTAAAATATTACTTATAAAATTAACAGGTAATATTTATAACTCCAAAATTTTTACTTTTTGCCATATTAGAAAGATGGTAATATAATCGGATCATAACTATATCCTTAAAGGATTTGTAGCAATAATAAACGGATCATAACTATATCCTTAAACAATGTGTAGCAATTATTAGAATTTTAAATGGAAGTTACAGTTACATGGGAAAACCAGAAAATAATCCTTTTATAGCCCTTACCCCTCCTACTTTTATTTATACGCACGGACACTTGAAAAAGCAAAAGTCAAAGTCATAATTAAGAAACTTTAGAGGGACACAGTCATAATTTATATGATTTAGTACCAGAGGTATTATACTTGTAAGCAACCAGAAGTTTCTTTATCTAACCAATGCACTGGTACAATCAATTTTGTATCAACATTTCTATATTAAGATTAAAAATTCACATCTTTTATAAATATATCACAATCAAATTATATACGCAGTGTAATAATATGCATATTAAAATAGCTTAATTTCGATTAAATATTTTTCAAGATATGTAACTTATTAACAAAATTTTTAAAGATGTATAAAATTGAACTGCTTCTCATAAAGTTATAAATTATTAAAAAACCAATCATTTTCATCGTATTTAATTATATTAAATTAATTTTTTTTTATTATAATATAACATTTTAATTTCGTTAGAATTTTAAATACGGAACTAAGATTACCTAAATATAATAATGACATATAATAAATAACATTTATTTCATTAAAAGTTGTATAATTTTCTATAAATAAAACTTCAGAGGACATTAATGCAGTTTTTATATATATATATATATATATATATATATATATATATATATATATATATATATATATATATATATATATATATATATATATATATATATATATATATATATATATATATGTAATCCTTAGAGGATGCGTCACTATTATTAGACTTTTAAACGGAAGTTACATTTATACGGAAAAATAAGAAATGAAGCGTTTTTACCCCAAAGCCCTTATATCTAAGACTTCAAGAAAGGTAGATGACTAGGTCATTAACAAAATTTAACGAGAAATAAAAATTTACTTAAATACTTAGTACCAAAAGTATTAAATATAAATTACACTTTCAAATCGCTTTATTGAAGAATTGCATTTATTTAATTAATTCATTTTAACATAATTATATTATTTAATCTTTTTTACTGTTTTTTTTTTTTTTTTTTTTTTTTAATTACTATAATGTGACGTAAAAATGTTTTTAATAAACCGATTTCTCGAACAATTGGTTCACATTAAAATTGCTTTTGCTCGGTTGATTTAAAACGCGCATTAATCTAATACAATAAAAATATTTTTAAATTGTAAGCAGAACTAAAAATGGTTCTATTAAATTGTTAATTTACTAATTGATTTTTAGTATAGAATCGATTTACATAAAAATCTGTTTAAAAACATTAATAAAAACAATGTTTTTCTATGCTATTAAAAATTTAAAAAAATATATGACTTCTTGAGATGTTATTGATATACTGTTTTAAAAATAACTAATCTTTTTAAGTTCAATTAGGTGTATCATTATATTAAAATAACATTTAAATTACGTTAAAAATTTTACTCGCAAAATCGATCCGTTTGTTATAATAAATTTGATAAATATCATTAAATATGTTGAAAATTTTTAATTTGCTCATAAATACATTGGTATGAAAACAACATACCGGTTTCATTATTGTCATAAAGGACCCGTTACCATTATTAGAGTGTTGAGCGAAAGTTACAGTTATACGGAATAAGGAGAAATTAAACCTTTTACAGCCCTAATCCCTTTTTCTTTTGTATGCGTCAGGAGACTTTTAGAAAAGTAAATACCAATGTCATTAAGAAAATTTAGCGAGAAACGTTCAATATTTATCTCATTTAATGCAAGAAGTGCTATGAGTCATTTTATTCATGTAATTGTATTCATAAAATTCTATTTTTTTTTAATTTTCATGTCATTTAATATTTTGTTATAACTTGGAATGAAAATCTGATATTAATTGTTTTATTTGAACATTCTTTCATTTTTCAATATAATTTCTAACAATACCAAAAATGTAAAACAGATTTATTTAATTGAAATATATTTTGGCAAACTTTAGATAAAGTAATAAATATTTATACTTATAAACATGTATATTTATAAATTATACGATTATCATTTCATTAATATATATTGACACGATTATACGGGCGCTTACTGTAAAAAATTATACTTCGCACATAGACTATTATAAATAAATCCAAAAGATTTGCTATTTATAAATTCTATTGGACTTTATTTGAATAAAAATTGGTCACTTATTAAATGTATTCAATTACAAATAAATGGACCTTGTAATTTAGAATTATTTTAAATTTAAATTCACCGCCAAAGCAACGTGACTGTCATATTTCTGAATGTAACTAGCTATTTACGCGTATAATTTTATCTTCCATAATCGTCACGTGATCGTAAATATTTCCTAGAACTTGGAAATTGCAAGGCGCATCGTTCTCTTGTATTTTTATTGTAGGCTTTTGTCTTTTTTTCTCTGTCTTCTATTTCTGAAGTGGTTTCAAAAATAAGAGAAAGAGAAAGAGAGAGAGAGAGAGAGAGAGAAAAACGAGCGCGCAAATTTTTTATATTTATCTTGTAGCTTAAACGTATGCATTTGCATGTTTCTTATATATTTATACGATTAATGCGTTAAGTTGAATGCCTTTATCGTTTATACCTGCAAACGTAATTTTCATTTCTATTCGCCTAAACCTTTTACATGCTTGTAAACGTATACACGCTCATATTATACGGTGTCTCTGATTGGTGCTGCTGCAGCCCTGTAGCTGCCGCGACCAAACCAAAGAGTAGAGTGGGACAAAGGGTGGTAGGGAGGGGAGCGGAGAGGGGGAAAGAATAAAAGGTCGTGGACACTGGTATAGTGCAGTGTAGTTTATGCTGTGATCTGGTGTGGTCGTCGCGTAAAGACACTAAAGGAGGTCGACTTTGTATCGTCCGTGTTTTCCCGGCGAAAAAACGGGAGTCACCATTCGAGCTCGTGTTTCTTTGGCGTACCTTTGGACTTTCTTAATCGTCGACGAGAATAAAGAAGCGCGCATTTCTTCTTGCTTTGCATTCATACTTACGCTTGGTGCGTGCGTCTCTTTCTTTTTCTTCTTTCGCTCGCGCCGCATTACAAAGTCGCGAGGTCGTTATCGTCGTACGTCAAATCAACGAACGAAAACGTTCTTAGAGTTACAGTTGTTTCGATGATTAAAGTGGAAGTCGCTTGCTTACAAGACGACGTTGTAATCCCATCGTCGCTTTCATAACCTGCACGCTCGGAACCGGAGCGAGCCGACGGAGAGGCTCGTTCTTTAGCACTTTTCACTCGCTTATCATGTTACTGGGCTTTTGACGAGTGATTTCACGTGTGAGCATCAGTTTTCATCAATTTTGTGTATTGTATATAATATTTTTATTTATGATTCTCTTTCTTTTTCTTTCTAGTTTATTTTAGATTTTTTTGATATCTATTTTTTAATTGTTTTCCAATAGTGGTGCTTGGTTCTGTTTTAGTGATATATTTTTATACACAGTAATCTTACTTTCTATGCTTTTGATACTTACAAGTTTTTCTGCATAAAGTAATGTAAATAATAAAAAGTTTATGGAAAAGATGTTCATATTTATCTTTTTAATACACACTATTTTTTAATTTAAAAAATTTAAAATCAATTTATCAAAAATTAAATATTAAAATTAAAAATTATTTTATACATTAAATTTTTGTAGTTAATTGTTTTGCACAAATATTGTTTATTCTACAAATTTACAATATTCTATGAAAAAAGTAAATTTTTTATTTATTTTTATTATTGAAGTAAAAAAAAAATTTATATATGTTTTTGAGAAGCACTATAGTAATTTTTTTTTTGTTGAATATTATTACTTATTAATAATAAACAAGTTTTTAATATATTAAAAAGAATGTTATATCAAAATATAGAAAAATGTGTATTTTTTCTAATTATAAAAATCTTAACCTTACAAAAATATAAACTAAACTATTAAGTTTGAGTGGATAGATGATTTGTAATGTCTTTGTTAGTAATTATTTAAATTTTAATAAACAGTAGCATAAGAGATTGTTTAATAAAGAATATTTTTAAAGTCAAATAAACTTCCTTTGCATTTAACAGTTAATATTAAAATTAAAAAAGAAATTTACGAAAATATACATGATATCTATATTTCATAATACAATATTTACACAATAATTCTATTTTCTTGCACAAAAGTTAAATAAAAATTCTTTTTTTCTTATTATTATTATTTATATTAGCGGTAAACATATCTTTTTAGAAGACTACCATTATCATCGATACTAAAATATTTTATACCCAAATGTATATTGTATGTGGATTTTTCATAACCTAAATGATGTGTTCCTAATTTATTTAATTTTAAATTAATTTTTACTTTAAATTTATCTTTTGATATATACATATATTATAGTAAATGAAGCAAGCTTATGAATAATTTTTTAAATAAGTAATTATTTTGTAAAAAGCTTTATTTTGTTATTGTTTATTTTGTTAAAAAAGTAATAAAGTAAAACTGGTTATAAGTGGTATAAATTTTACAATTTTATGTTATTTATAATTTACAAATTTATTTTTAATGAATAAAACTATTTTTTTAATGGAGGTTTCTCTTGTGGATTCATATGTAATAATCATTTATTATTATTTATTTTAGTCTGTACAATAATAATTGCTAATTTTAATGAATAATATCTTTTTATTAAAAATTAATTTTTTAACTTTTTTTTTAGAAATATTAACAAATAATTATCAAGATGTGGCCATCGCAACAAACAAACAACTCTAACAATAGTAATAATAACAGCAACAATGGAAATAATAATCAGAATCTTCGAACTCTGGGAATGACATCAGCTATAAGTATGGCAGAGCCTAAGCCTAGTGATCTTAGTAGAACAAATGAACTAAAAGAAGCTCTTAAACCATATAATGTTTTTGAGTCAGAAGAAGAGCTTAATCATAGAATGGAAATATTAAGGTAAATTTAATTGTTTATTAAATGATATAACGATTTAATTATTTATTAAATTGTAATATTTAAAAATTTATTTTTAATTTGAGTTAATATTTAAATTATTTATTTTTAATTTGAGTTAATATTTAAATTGTTTATTTTTAATTTGAGTTAATATTTAAATTGTTTATTTTTAGTAAATTAAATGCATTGGTTAAACAATGGATAAGAGATACAAGTATAGCAAGAAATATGCCACCAAATGTAGCAGATCAGGTGGGTGGTAAAATATATACTTTCGGATCATATAGATTAGGTGTACATCACAAAGGAGCTGATATTGATGCACTATGTGTTGTTCCTCGGCATATAAACAGAAGCGATTATTTTACATCATTTTTTGAATTATTAAAATCACAATTCGAAGTAGCAGATTTACGGGTAAGTTTTTTAATCACTAATGAATAAACTATAATGATTTTAATAAGTTATTAATTAGACATATTATAATTTAGTCTGTCGAAGAAGCATTCGTACCTGTAATAAAAATGAACTTTGATGGTATAGAAATCGACATGTTGTTTGCTAAGTTGGCGCTGAAAGAAGTTCCTGATTCCATGGTATATTTTGTTTTGAATATCACTTAAATCAATGAAATAAATTCTATTAAAAATATATCAATCATTAACTAGTTTATTTTACAGGATCTTAGAGATGATATGCTTTTAAAAAATCTTGATCCAAAGTGTGTTCGAAGTTTGAACGGTTGTCGCGTAACAGATGAAATATTGCGTTTAGTCCCTAACATAGAAAACTTCAGATTGGCATTAAGAGCTATAAAACTATGGGCTAAAAGTATGTATCAATATTTATAAAATCTTATTTTTTAAAATAATTATTTAATTTGGATTAATATTATTTGTCTCATTTTAGAAAACGGAATTTATAGTAATGTCTTAGGTTACTTAGGAGGTGTATCTTGGGCGATGTTGGTTGCGCGAACCTGTCAATTATATCCAAATGCTGTTGCAGCAACATTAATAGAGAAGTTTTTCCTTGTTTTCTCACAATGGAAATGGCCTCAACCAGTACTTTTAAAATCACCAGAGAATGTTAATTTAGGTTTTACAGTTTGGGATCCTCGTGTAAGTAAAATAAATTATTTCGACAATTTTGTTTAAAAATAGTTGAATAACTACATTCGAAATTTTATTTACTTATATTTGATTATTATATCTATTACATTTCAAAAAATCAATTGTCCAAAAAAGATGACTTCATTTTATTTTAAACTAACAGCTTTACTCGCGTATATTAAAAATAATTTTGCACGCGACAGTTTATACGTGAAAAAATTTAAATTAAGATGTCTTTTCTTCCCATTAGCCGATTTTGATAAAATAAAACCGATATGTTGTCTCGGGAGGTTTACAAATTTGGCCCCGTTACAATTTTATTATATGTACAGATGAAATATTTTTAAATATTTTGGATTTTTTTTTAATTAAAGTTTTCTTTAGATAATTATGAAATAAATAAAACTTGTATTAATTTAAACATAATTATCTAAAGTAATTTGTAATAAATATAGCCAATAATAGATTTTTTTAATAGCAACATTAAAATAAATTAATATTACTATTTTACAGGTTAATGTATCAGATAGGTATCATTTAATGCCGATAATCACACCTGCGTATCCACAACAAAATTCAACATTTAACGTTTCTGTATCGACGAGAACGATAATGCAAGAGGCATTCGAAAATGGACTCGCCACTACAGAAGAGATAATAATGGGAAAGGCCACATGGGACAAATTGTTCGAGCCTCCGAATTTCTTCGGCAAATACAAGCATTATATTGTTTTGTTGGCATGTAGCTTGACGGCTGAAGATCAACTCGAATGGTGTGGGCTTGTTGAAGCGAAAATACGACACTTAATAGGTATAACACATACAATTATTTGATCAGAATTTTTCAAATTAATTTCTGGATTTGTGCCCTTTTTGAACCGTTGATAAAGGTGAAAAAAAAATATATAAACTATGATTCACCTTGGTATTTCATAATTAATAATTAACTGTTAGGTAACCATGTTAGGATAAATTAAATTGTTGCCTTTTACTTATTTTCATGAAATATTATTTTTCTTCGGGTAAAAAAATTATTTAGCTAAATAGCATAATGTGATTTAAAATTAATAAACATATTAAAGTTAAGATTATTTTTTAATAAATAAGAGTTTTAGGAGGACAATGATAACGTCCTCCATGAATGATTATCTTCTTAAGATACAGCTATAATAGTATGAGTCTAATTTTAAAAGAAAAAAGAAATGGCAAAAGTAGGTTTCGAAAGAGTTTTGATCGTTTGTTTGTATGTTTATTGAATAGATATATTTGAACTGTATAATTATTTCAACAA